>LBNU01016865.1:27480-66788 GCA_014162995.1 Artemisia annua | reverse complement strand
CTTGAGGGTGGGCTACCGCCGTGTTGATTTGCTGGATATCTAATTGCTCACACCATCTTTTGAAAGGGTCATTCACAAACTGGGTTCCGTTGTCGGTGACTATGACTCTCGGAAGCCCGAACCTGCAGACAATATTTTCCCATGTGAACTTTTTGACTTCCTTTCCGGTTATGCGTGTCAACGGCTTAGCTTCGATCCACTTGGTGAAATAGTCTATTGCGACTATCACATATTTTGCTTTCCCGGCGGACTGTGGCAGCGGTCCCAAGATATCCATTCCCCACTGATAGAATGGCCATGGGGCCATTATCGAAGTCATGGGTGTCTTCGGGAGCTTTGGAACCTTGGCGTGAATCTGGCATGAATCACACTTTCGGATTTCATCACGTGCATCCCGGTGCATCGTGGGCCAATAGTACCCTTGCCGCATGGCCTTAGCGACAACCATCCGAGGCTCCGAATGCATCCCGCATGCCCCCATGTGAATTTCCCGGATGACATAGTTTGCTTGCAGAGGACCCAGACACCTCATCATAGGCACTAGGTATGACTTCTTAAATAACACTCCTTCTTCCATAACATATTGGCCTATCTTCATTCTCAATGCTCGTGCTTCATTTTTATCCTCCGGCCATATCCCTTCTTCCAGGCACTTGATTATGGGTGTCATTCAAGTATCCCCTTCTTCCTCCACCACGGTATTCACTTCCTTCTTTTCAATAGACCTCTCTTTTAACACTTGCACTTGTACTTCCTTCGTTAGATGGTCGAACGCCACCGTAGCTAGCTTACTCAGTACATCCGTCTTTTGATTTCGTGCTCGCGGAATGTTATTGATTGAGAACTGCTTGAACTCAGCTATTAACTCCTTCGTCTTGGCCAAGTATTTGATCATGTTGGAGTGAGTGGCCACGTAGTCACCGTTTATTTGGTTTGCCACTAGCTTTGAGTCAACATACACCTTTATTCTTTGGACTCCCATGTCCGCTGCGATTCGCAGACCGGCCAGCAACGCCTCGTATTCTGCCTCATTGTTCGTTGTGTCCTTGAAGTCGAGCCGAAGGGCATAGGTATATTCAGTCCTGGTCGGACTGATGAGCACAAGCCCGGCCCCGGCACCATTCTGGTTGGAGGCTCCGTCCGTATACAACGTCCATCGTTCAGTTTCATCAATGCTTGGTTTACGAGCAGGCTGTTGGAAATAGGCTGGAGAGTTGTTCCCGATGGGTGTTTCTGAAAGGAAGTCCGCTAGGACTTGCCCCTTTATTGCATTCCTTGGAACGTATTCTATATTATATGCTCCTAGTTCCACTGAGTATTTTGCAAGCTTGCCGGAAGCTTGAGACTTGTTAAGTATCTGTTTTATGGGCTGATCGGTGATGACCTTAATTGGGTGAGCTTCAAAGTATCGCCGGAGCCTCCTAGATGCATGTAGCAAAGATAGAACCAGCTTTTCCATCGGAGCGTAGTTTCTCTCCGCTTCATTTAAGGTTCTGCTGACGTAGCGTACCGGACACTGTTTGGCTTTCCTTTCCGCGACCAACACGGTGCTTACAGCCTCCTCTGCCGCCGCGAGGTACACATACAACGTTTCTTTTGCAATCGGAGTGGTTAGGGACGGCAGTTCTTCGATGAGTTTCTTCATGTTCTGGAAGGCAGCCTCAGCTGCCTCCGTCCAACGGAAGTCATCCTTGTTTTCCTTAGTGATATTCTTCAAAGTTTCGAAGAAAGGGAGCGATCGTTCGGCTGACCGGGAGAGGAAACGGTTTAAGGCCGCCAGTTTACCGCTGAGACTTTGCATCTCCCTTAACGTCCGGGGTGACTGCATGTCCGCTATGGCCTTGGTCTTTTTAGGGTTGGCTCGTATTCCTTCCGAGGTGACTAGGTATCCCAGAAACTTACCATCCTCCATTCCGAACGAGCATTTCTTGGGGTTGAGCTTCATGTTGATCTTCCTTAAGTTATCAAACGTTTCTGCGATATCTCCCAGCATCCCTCTTTCCTCCTTACTTTTGATAACCATGTCATCTACATAGGCCTCCAAGTTTCTCCCCAACTGTTCTTGAAAGGCCGTGTCCACCAATCTTTGGTATGTTGCCCCGGCATTTTTAAGACCAAACGGCATCTTGGTATAGCAGTACGTTCCCTGGTCCATGTAGAACGCCGTTTTTTCCTCATCCTCCTTGGTCATCTGCACCTGATGATACCCCTTGTATGCATCCAAAAAACATTTGTACTTGTATCCCATAACCGATTCGATTTTCCAGTCTATATCCGGAAGTGGGTAATAATCCTTCGGGCAAGCTGAGTTGATATTTTTGAAGTCAACACACATCCTCCAGCTACCGTCACATTTTTTGACCAACACCGGGTTAGAAATCCAAGTAGGGTATTTTACCGGACGAACAATTCCGGCCCGGACCCATTCCTCCACTTCCTTTAGCACCGCCTGACTTCGGTCCGATGCGAACACTCTCCGCTTCTGGCAGACGGGTTCAACCGAAGGATTGGCGTTGAGACTGTGCTCTATGATCCGTCGGGCTACTCCTGTCATGTCGGCCGGTTCCCACGCAAACACATCCATATTCCTTATAAGTAATTCCTTCAAGAGAGTTTTGCACTCTTCGGTTAAGTTTCCCCCAATGGTGACCGGCTGATCGGGGTATGCCGGATTGACCATTATTTCTTCTGGGGAACGGTCTTCCTTGGGTTCTGTCTCCTCATCTGAGGATGTTTGCTTGTCTTACAGCCTTCTACACTCCGATACTACGACCGACCGAGTGACCAACGTGGCAATACCCCTTGGAGTTGGGAATTTCATCATTGCGTGAATGGTCGACGGAACAGCTCGGAGAGCCTTTAGACCACTTCGCCCGAGGATCACGTTGTAGGGGGATGGAGCCCGGATTATCGTGAACTTCATTGTTGTTTTCCGGGACAGACCTCCGTCCCCAAATTCCACATCCATTTCCAACTTTCCCAACGGCTTCGTAACACTCCCGGCGAAACCTAGCAGGTCTGTGCGAGTGGGCTTTAATCGAGACCTGATTGAGGAGTGTAAGTTGTTGAAACAATGCTCAAACATGACCTCTACCGAAGCCCCTTCGTCCACGAAGACCCGTCGGACCAAGTATCCCTCTATGACTGCTTCAACAATGAGGGGCTCATCGGAGACGTCGTCCGTGAGCACCGGCGGGAATGTTATAGGTACATTCATCCAATCCTCCGTAACCTCTCGGTCCTTCCTTTTCCTTCCTTCTGAGTGTGTTCGGACCATATTGATAATTTTCCCTTTCTGTGGTTCATCCCTTCGTGGTCCAGCTCCCTTTTGCCTAACGTCCTTAACAAGGTGATTTAGCTTGCCCGACTCGAGTGCTTCCTCTAACTGCCTTTGCAACTGTCTGCAGTCGTTCGTGTGATGACCCTTTTCCATATGGTAGTCACAGTATTTGTCTTGGTTCTCTTTTCGTGGAGGGTAATTCATGGGTCGAGGTTGGGGCAATTGCAACTGACGCTCCGTAGCTAAAATCTCCTTAGGGAGCTTTGTGAGGGAGTTTAAAGTGAGTCTTGGAGGGGGGTTATTCGGACGCGGTTGATAATCATTTCTAGGCCGAAGCAGGGGTGCCTTGTCCTTGTGTCTATACGGAGCGTATCCCTCACGCCCATAGTGGTTGGGCCTACCTTCATTTTGTCGTCTATCCGCTCCATAAGACCCCCGAAACGGTCTATCATCCCTTCGAAAACTTCCACCCTGCAGCTTTTTCGATACCTCCGGTTTTCCCCTTGTGGTAATTCCGTGCTTGCAAAAGCTTTTTCGGCCCTAACAAAATCATCCACCCGTCTCATCATCTCTTCCACTGTCTTGGGCACTTTGTCAGCGAACCGCTTGGCAAGTTCCGGAGTCTTACAAGCGTCCATGAAGGACGAAATCCTCATAACTTCTGGGACTCCTTGTATGAATCCTGATTCCGTGGTCCACCTCTCCTTGAACTCAGGGAGAGATTCATTTGCATTCCTTATAATCTTGGTAATTTCAGTTGGGTCCCCGAAGCATTTCTTCCTAGAGGAAAACCGAGTGACAAACTGGTGACGTAGGTCTGCCCATTCGTCAATACTTCCGGAGGGGAGCTTGTCATACCATCCTCGGGCGCTGCCATCCAACGTCTGCTGGAACATGCGGCACCAGACGGGCATAGGCCATGACCCCTGCATGGCCGCTCCAGAGAATCTGGTGAGATGATCCTCCGGATCCGTTGACCCATCATAGAGTTTTATGTGGGATGGCATCTTGTGTTCCGGAGCCGAGAACTCCAAGAGCCGACGTGTCAACGGCGAATTAGATAACTCCTTGAAAGGTTTCCCCAGATCCTCATTGGACACCTTTTCCCCAGTAACGATTCCTCCTTGTCTCCGATCCCGGCCTCCGTCATTGTCGAGACTCGAGACCCATGTCATCGAAATTTAATCGGATGGGTGGAACATTTTCCCTTTGGTTGTGAGCTGCTAGCAAGGACTTGAGGGCGGACAAATGTCCCTCAATTTGTTCTCTTGTCGTGAGAGCATCGTCTTGTTCATTTCCGGACGTTTCCGGACCGAGACCTGTCATTCTATAGCCTGGGCAGATCGAATGTTTGGTCCCACGGATGGCGCCAATTTGTTTGAGTAAAATATTGTCACCTGACGAAGGCCTTTGTGAAGTCCTTCGGATGATGACTCGTCAAGGTTGGAACCTGCGATCACAATAAACGCGTTAGCCTCGCCCCGGGTGTTTATCCCAGGACCAAGCTCCGGCGTGAGAGTAAGTATAGGGTTGGTAGGAATAAATGTGCGTGTGTAAATGTGCAGTAAATGCTAATCATATAAGTGAGTAAATGAGAAGTATTTATACTACCTCAAACTGTACCTGATTACTGTTCGGAACAATGCGAGGTACAAGTAGGCTACTGTTCCTGACATGTAGGGTGTGGCGCGCTATTCTGTCCCATACTAGGGTGTCGGCGTAGGCTTTCACGTGGTAGACATAGACCCGTGAAATCAGGGTTGAAGGCGGCGCATTGTCTGGGCCGTCCGGTCATATCCGTCCGGACATGATCCGTCCGGACCATTGGAGAATCGTCCGGCTATATACACAATCAACATGCCAATTTAAAACCCATTGTTTAAACATAAATTTAGTTGGAGAACTATTTATCATGTGATACGGTTTGTTGGGTCATACTAAACATTAAAGAGTTTTTAGAGGTAAAAGCTATAAATGCCTCACGTATTTTCCGTTACAACTCATTATGATTTATCTGCTTATTTAGTTGTCCCATTTTCACATTGTTTACAGGTGCAACAAAAGATATTAATCAATTTAGGGGTAGATAAAAAAGATAAGGTTAAAGTAGGTTTTATTGTGATGGGTGGAGAAAACAGGTAACTAAAATACCAAGTGCGCCTCGTCCATGGCNGGTGAGCATGATTTAAACGCTTTGATTTGGATAATGTTCGCAACGATTCGCAGTACATGCAAGAAGTTAGATTCCCATAAGGTTTACACTTCAATCGACTATCAAGAGTTGATGATTTCCTGGCTAAGCTTCCATTGAATCCACCAACAGCGGGTAATCTATACACTTTTCCAGACTTTTGGCGATGTAATAAAAAAAAAAACCGTAAAAAAGACCGGATAAAACCATTTCCGTAACGTATAAATGAGAATTTATGAAGTAGAGAAAGCATATTCAGTTGTTTGCGCTAATTCTGATTAAGTCTATGTGTCGTTCGAATATTTTGTCGATTAAACAGGAGCATACTCAATGTGATATATAAAGTTTGTTACATAAAAAGTCGTAAATAACAAAAAGTTCAAGGTAGTTTCCGCAATATGTTACTAATATATATCAAACTTCAACATTTTCTTATAAAATCATACGTATATTTGAAGTATATCAATAGCACCCGTGCATTGCGGCGACACTGACAAAATTTTATTTTCGTCTGACTTATGCATGGCTTTTTGATAGTTTGGTTTTGAATGTCGTGGCCAAGCTTTTAACCTATTTTTTGATCATTTTGAAAGTTTAGGATGGTTGCGTAGATTATTACAAAAATTATACGTAATAAGCGTGGATTTTTTTTATCTATTTATTTTTATTATTATTATTATTATTATTATTATTATTTTTGTATAAAATCGTACATATCTTATAAGCATATCAATATTGAGCTCGCTTTGTTTAATCGATAGGTATTTGGTACGTAACTAAAACTTTTATTAAAGTGTACGTTTTTTCCCTGTGGTTTAAATAATTTTAAAATAAATTTTAAAATTATTTGATAAATTAAGGGTGCATTATAAAAGTTCTTTTATTTTATATATATCAAACTTCACATTTTTTTTATATAATCGTGCGTACGTCAAAAGTATATCAATATTGAGCTCGTTTTGTTCGTTATCGAAAGATCCTTCTAGCGGAATTTTTTTTATTCATAAAATCGCGTGATATCTGTTAGATATTTGATAAATAAAGTTTGTTATATGAAAAAGTTGTAGATAGTTAAAAGTCTAGGATAATTTTTGCAAGTTACTGCATAGTTCAGGATGAATTTTGTAATTTCTTTTCTTTTTTATTAGTTCTTGGCCGCCGGACGGAAGCAAAAACAATAGTTTATTACGGAAGTTGTATTATTTTATATGTATTGGAAGACGGTCGAGTGAGAAGTGTTTAAATACATTATTTTATATGCATCGGACTTCGGTCCACTGAGAATTGTATTATAGAGAGAATTATCCAACACGTCCATGGCGGGTCAATGAAAAATCAGAGCACCTCCCACTATTTTCAATTTTTCATTTTTTACTCAAAATGATTTTCTTTGGGTGAAAACAAGGGGGGAGATTAACCCGGACCCGTTTCGACCCGTGCTCCAAAATGACCCGTTTAGACAGGAAATCTGTTTTGACCCATCACCCAACCACCCATCATGCCACTTATAAGTGTAGTTGTTTCAGAATCATGTCTTATGTCGCGATCGAATTCCCAACATGCTCATACTTTTTCAATACATTAAATATACGTCTTCTTGGATAGTGGTTAGCGGTGACTAATGATCTGAATAAGATCTATACAGAGTCCTTTAATGCAGTAATTAAGGATGTATATACACTTGTTAAGATGAACAAAAGATCCTTAATGGTTAAGGGATAGATGATAAACATAAAGCGTACGATAATATCACTTTGTTCCCTATTGCTAGAATTGCTGCATTATTCGATTGATAAGATGAACAACACAACCTTAACTATTGGTGTGTTAATCATATACTAATAAATTTATTTAAATGTAATTCTTACTAAATAAAATTGATAATGATTTTGGTACAAGTACTTTATGTATTCAGTTAAAGGGCAATGACCTGGATACTGTCACTAACTCACTCTAAAAAATAAGACATAAGTTTGCATAATTGCTCAATGCTATCATTTCTTGTCGTTGATCACAGTAATTTTCTGTTGCAGCAATAACTTTGTGCGGTTCAGTCTGTTATTAGGCTTGCACATTGTTGATTTCATATGCTAAAGATTAACTCCATGGCTATAGAAAATGTTGAAAAGTGTATTATATGTTTATATTGAGACATTCCATGTTGACAAAAGTGTATCAAGCAACAAGAAATTACCCAGCGTCCATCACGTAATTACACAACATGGAGGTGTATGTTCATGTCTACATCTAGTACAAAAGTATTTAGATACAAGTGTCACGATTCCTATCTATATCCAGTCTCTACATCACTATTATTAAGAGATCCTTATTCCTTATCATACGCTAACAAACTTTACTCTTAGCATTAGTCCAGACAATGACACCAAACGCGTTATCATGTGGTTTAGTTGAACCACTCGATAATTTCCATTTCTATGAATTTGAATTTAGTATTGAATCCTTTCTACACGCTAAAAAAGTTTACTCATAGCATTGGTCCACACGATGACAGAAGACGTGTTCTCATGGAACATGGTCTTTTGTCATTACAATTTACAACGAAAATATCCAGCATATTCCTTGAAAAGAACTTGTAATTAAGTTATAATGATGTTTAATAATGCTTTTCTTTTCTGGAAAGATGTTTAATGCTTTTAGCTGATCTAGCCACTTGTGCTTGGTTATATTTGTCTCTCAGTCATGGTTGTTTGCCAACCTTTACTAAAAGATCCAACAACTTGTACCAGAAAGTCGCCAAAACGTTTATTACATTAATTTCATATGCATTGAATATGCAAGAAATGAAAAGCAGAAGAAATTTTCATGAAATGTTTAGGAAACATATTAGTATCTTAATCGCAACATAGATATGGTCATACACTCTGGCTTTCCTTAATTATCGCATTAATGATTATGCTTATATTGTGCAACACGGTTTCTCTTCAAGAGTATATCGCCTTATGTAAGTACACTTTTTGGATTTGTGGATCAAATGGTACAAAAGATGAGTTGTTACCTCGAAAATGTATATGTTGCTTGTTGCTTGCGTTGTTACCTCAAAACACACACTCTTCCTTGTTACTTCTGATTTCTGCATATAACACTTTGGCCTAAGATCAATCTGAATAGCCCTGTTATCATCTGAAAATCACAATGCAGATCTTTTCAGTAAACACACAAGTATAAAGACCTCATCTGTTCACTTATTCTGAAAACCCTTTCAGTCTCATAATTAGGAAAACTTTGAAATATTTAATACATGCTAAATGCATACTGTATATTTTTCAAAAGAATGAAGACTTTACTTGTCATTTCATATATTTTGATCTTACCTAACCGTAACTATCAACTACAATGATCAACCAATACTAAAAAGTCTTTCAAAAGTCGAAACAAGATATGAGTAGTCAAATACAATCCCATGGAGCAAGGGTTGATATCTACATTTTCTTAAACCTTAGTGTCCGTGACTCCGTGTTGGTAATTCAGCTGATTTGCTTCATAATCTAAAAACAGATGCAAACACTACATTTTCGAGGATAATAATGACGCGGTTCATCATTGTCATCCCTCAGCGTATTTGATTCGTAAAGTCTGAAACCTCCAGCCATGCACATGCATTTTTTGAGGATGATAATGACACGATGCATCATTGGTGACCCTCGAGAACTGAAATGCAGTAGGTTCAATATGAGCATGCATCTTATAGGGAAGTCTTCTGGGATTTGCTTGTGTTAGGTGTGGCCGCATCCGCCCTGGTGGGTCTATGCAGCAGTCCAATATCATAGGATATTATGACACCTTATAAATCTATAGAAGAAACCCTTAGTGTTGGCATTTGTTCGAATCTAAAAAATCACCTCAGATCACCTACCCTATTAAGTGTCTATAGTTCTCTATGAACTCTGGTAGCTCTGAAAAGGAACGACAGCTTTAACATGTATTAGCCATGAAGCCATTTGTTTTGCGCTTTACAGTGCTTTTGATGCAGCACAGTGTCAAAAAGATTAGCTACTATACTCTGTCATATCATTGTCAACTATGGATCCTGATTGTGCTGTGATGGCCAATTGGCCATGGGGATCTTTGGAACTTTTTAGACAAAGGGTGCTAGCATTTATATACTGCGTTGGCGTTTGCAAGAGAATACTTCTCAATGTGAGAATATAGACAGGACGGGCATGTTGGGTTAGAGGCCAGAGTAGGTTTTGGTACAAAAAGACAAGGTTTAGGTTCACCCAACTGAAATTCAAACATTTTTAATAAATACTTAGTGGCATATATGACCAAAAATATTGTGTTATTCCAATCATAATCAATTTTTATTAAATGATTTAGGAGGTTCATGCACTATATTACACTTGGGTGAACTTTGTAGCGTTCGACCCATTTTTCAGCCAACTGTTTTTACCCATTCTGTTAGTGATAAAAATGAAACCCAAATAAATTAGTTCAATAGTAAAGTATAATTTCCTCCCTTTCTAATAAATTATTATGGACGCAAAATAAACGTGTTGGGTAGAAATTCATAACGGGTGGCGTTAAAAAAGTAACTTGAAAAAAAAAACCTTTTGTGATAATGTTTTTTTATTTTTATTTTGTTACACGTGAACTGATCCAGTCTATATGGTCTCTGGAATATTAGCATAACAAGCTAATAAGTGACGCACACTATTGACCGGATCCACTATGCATAAGAAGAACACACCCAAATCACCAAGTGCATTCTAGATATTATATCTACAGCTTACATGTAACTGCCTCCTGCATAAAACCTGTTGCAAACTCAGCCTCACACTGACCAGTCAGCATAACACCATGATTATTAGACATTCGGACGGTGATTAATCACGTGACCTTCGTGTTAACCTGCATATCCTCATCATCAGGTTAGTATGATGGATACATAAAATCTGTTCTAAGACATGTAATCATGTAAAGCATAAAGCAACAATTCAATTCAAGTGATAACACAAAGGGTAGTTAATATATATATTTTAGGTTCCACACACACAAGAATATTCACAGCAGTACTGTTCCATCATCGATTATCAACAGTTACAAGAAAAATATCATTTAAAGATGCATCGACAAAAATTACAGTAGGGGCTTGTGAGGCAGAGGTGCCAAAGTGAACAATATTGTATGAGAATGGCAATTCATATCGCGAGGATTAGTGTGCCATTAGCACCTCTATTCAATGGACCTTACACGGGCAACAATTTGAGTTTTACTTATTTTTTATGTCGTTTTTAGGGTAGAAACACACTTTATTGATATATAAGGCAGAGTTTACATAATACAAACTATCGATAAGTATTGGAATATTGGATAGTATTACAACTTTAAATTAGGATTGTAATTTAACAAGGACATGCAGCACATAGAAAATTATTAGCACCTCTGGTCAAGGGTCTTAAGGGCCAACTATTTTCATGAAGGTTGCAAATCGATCATCTTCAACAATGTTTATCTTTAAATCACATAGATAGCTCTCAAAATAACTCCATAGATATGATGTCTCTTCGTCACATATCACATCTTCCAACAGAGATAAATTGGTCACGGAATCCGGTAACTCTTCTACTCCACGACAACCACTCATTTTGAGCACTCTCAGCCCATTTAGCTCACCAATCTGATCAGGCAGTGAGCTTATACTCAAACAATCAGATATATCAAGAAAGGTCAAATTATGAAGATTCCCAATCGAACTTGGTAATTTGGCTAATTTTGTGCAGGAATGAAGTCTCAGTGTTTCCAAATTCGACAAACTTCCTAACCCTTTAGGAAGAGTCTCAAGCTCGTGACAGTTGGTAATGCTAAGTTTTTCAAGATGATCGAGACCGCATATTTCAGATGGTATTTCTTTCAAATCATAACAACGGTCAATTTCAAGGTCAATGAGTTTTGGTAGTATTGGAGGACCATCAAGAGTAAACTTATCCAAAGCATTACCAAACTCACACATGATAAAGGAAAGCTTCTGCAAGTTTTTCAATTCGAAGATTGACTGGATCGAGGGAGAAAGTGAGACGTGCTCGAGTCTCATTCTTTTTAAGTTGAATAGAGAGCCAACTAATGGAAACTCGTGTAACTCAGAAGGATAAATCCCTTGGCTTGTGATGTTTAAAACCTTCAAGTGTTTCAAATTTAGGATAAACTGAGGCAGTGCATATATTTGACTTTTTACGTTTAATATCAAAACTTCAACTTTTGGTGCTTTCAGATCAAACCACGTAGACGAGAATACTTCATCTGCAGACCAAAAAAAAAAACTTAAACAGTAAGTAATAAATCCTAAATAATGGTTCTATTTCATGATTTAGTTAAATAGGAACCTGTTGTGATAGATAACAGGCGGGCAGCTATGGGTTCTTGTGTTTGTTTAATACACCATGCGGGTACATTATTCCCGCTGAATTCGATTAACACTCGTTTCCGGTGTGCAATTGGCTCTTGACTACCCAGATGTATGGCTAATTCTCTAAGCAAATCATGTTGAGTGACAAAATGCTCGTTGCAATAACCTTCTAGTTCACTAGCATCTTTCCTGAAAAAATCAAACCAGAAATCAGTTGACCAATGGAGAAATAATTAAAATAAACAAAATCATAATTTACATCATAAAACAATTTTATTACCTTGCGAGAACTAGACTGAGAAGATTTCTAGAAGAAAGCTCAAGAAGGAATTCAATGGTATGCATTCCTTCTTTGTCTAAATTGTATAACTCGACCCACATATCCATAAGAGCAGAGGCTGCAATCTTTTCATCTTCAGGAAATGAACACAAATCAAGGAAACAATCCCGGGCTATAGGCAAGTCTTCAAGTGCATCAACACTGGCCCTAAGACTAAGGTACAAGCTTTTGTTTGTATCAAATATAGATTGACCATCAGACCATTTCTTTAAAGTTGTTTTCCACTTGACCACACCTTGGCCACATAATGATGCACCAACCACTGTAAGGGCCAATGGAAATCCCTTGCAGCATTTGACCATCTAAATCGAAAAAATATAACCAAAGTTTATTCATGATACATTTTATGATATATTATAGCTCATAGATAGTGTAACACCCCGCCTACAACGACCACAATATTGTCCGCTTGCCCGCAGGCGCACGGCTATTTTTTGGCGACCATGTGAGAACTACTCTCACCCAAGCACGCTTAGCTGCAGAGTTCTTATGGGATCTGCCCGCGATTGGTCCCTAAACTACCACGTTGTGTCATTGTAAAGCGCAAGATTACTTATGACCCGTCATCTCTCCGGGCCACAGCCGATGCGGGATTTGCCTAGGGTGTCACACACAAAGACCGAGAATATGTCATTTGAAACTTTACCTTGGTCACGAGATCATTTGGTATATTTTTGGGAATCCCATCATAAGGAAATGCAGAATAGCAAAGAAGGGTCCTCGCGTCTGCGTCATTTAACAAGCTCAATTCGTACGTAGAACCAAATCTTGGAAACAAGAATCGTGATGTAACCAAAATCTTATATCCTGGTATTGGGAACTTGAGATCCTGAATCAGTGATTCAGATTCAGACCACACGTCGTCAAGGACCAGCAATATCCTCTGTGATCCCCTTTGTCTCAGCACGTTCTCAAGTTGGTTTTTTGCTTCTTCGTCAGTTTGAAACTCATAATGGCTTACATTGAGATGTTGTGCATATAGTTTCTGTATGATTGTCTTAAGAGATGTCGTTCTAGAAACAGTAACATAAAATATGTTTTGCCCAAACGTGCCTGCACATATACATGTATCATAATTTTTTTAGTCCCATATAAAACTGAATCCAATCTGGACATACAGAAAATATCAAATAGCAAAACTTCTGTTCCGTACAAAACTTAAATTCATTGGATAAATTTAATAGAGGTTAATATCTGATTCTGGTTAGACGGGTGGTGTTCATATTCATATAACTAATCAAACAAGTAAAACATAAAAACACTTTTTGTAGGAAGTAACTGACTTGCGAAACTATATCAGCAACCAATCCTGCATCGTCTTTTTGGTTCCATTCACAGGATGTATTATTCGTTTTTTACCATGACGGAACCAATTAAAAAACGGAGTTCATACAACACAGATACTAGCTTGCCGACTTAAAACTAATGCTAGTATTAAAGATGCTAAATTGCTAATTAAAGAAGAATAAGCGCAACAATATTTACCTTTAACATCGTGATCATGACATAGCAATTTTATCAAGGTAGTCTTCCCACACCCACCAGGAGCTGAAACCGTCAACACCTGACTTTCATCTTTCATCAGCCTACGCTTCACTTCCTGAATATGAATATCCAATCCAACAACAACATCCGGAAGCCCCGGAACACTACATGAGCTAGAAAACCCATCCGCCCGTTTAGCAACAACCGAAAGAACCTGATCCATCTTATCTCCCAACGCACGAATCTCATTATCCAAACAAATCACCCGACTCACATTTGCCACCGATTCACTCTCGAAAAACCTCCACAACTCATTATCCAAACGAATCAACCGACACACATGAACAAACTTCTTATACACATTCCAACACTTAATACTCGAACACTTCATAACCAAACTTCTCCCATCCTCCACACAAACTAAAAACATCTTAACCTCGTTTACGGGACGGTCCAACACTCTGGTCAATCGACCATTTCCGTACAATATCGGCTCTATGCTCCTTAATGTTTTCTCGAGGCGCCTAAGCAAGGTCCGAAACTTAGCAGTTTTGTTATTTTCGGATAAAACGGCTTTCAGTAAGTCCGTAATTACTTGTGTTACAGCTGCCTCGTTAGCATTTTTGGCAATCATCTGTAAATAAGAATAGAAACCCTAGGTATGAATTAAATATAAAATTAAAATTAGGATTGAATAATGTGAATAGAACAAGTAATTATGATATTTATACATTTAATTGAAGGTTATGAATCAAAATGGAGAGATACCGGGACGGTTCGAATTGAATGATATGAGCGCGTTGAGCGAGTATGCGCGTGGGAGTGTTGAAATGACCGTTGGAAGAAGGAGATGGTACGAAAGAGTGGATAAAGCTGGGCGGAAGGACCGAAGAGGATGGCGGGAGGGTTCGTTACTTGTTCCGTTTTTCTGTCAACATCTTATTAATTGGGGTTTTTTATTGAAGTAAAAAAGACAAGATACAAGTACATGACTGATGACCCAAACTCGGTTGTGTTGCTTAAAATGAAGTTAAAACCCGGAATAAAAACCAAGTTTACCTTGCATTAAGACTTCTATAAAGTTCTAAGTACTCCGTATTATTTTTCTTTTTAATTAATTATGTTAACATGTTTTAGATTGAATGTCAAAACTATTTCGAAATTATTATATGTTTTTTTTAATAACAAAATCAAAAAATGTCATACAATATAATTTTCTATCAGCATTAATAGTTTTTTTTTTTTTTTTTTTTTTTTTTTTTTTTTTTTTTTTTTACACCATCACACTTAAAATCCAACCTCCAGTTAAACAATCCAAACGAGCAGGCCCCGGGACCCGAATCATCAGGAGAGACCAACGAAAGAAAACCCCTAGAACTCAGGGATTCACACTAAGAGGAAAATCCGAATTTTCTTTGTCACTTGCAAGACGCAAACCCGGATAAAACTCATTCCCAAGCTTCAGAAAGAACTTAGATGGCCAACAGTTGCTTCAGCATTAATAGTTTTTGTTTTGAGGTTTCATTACATTTTTTTGGAAATCAAAATATATACTTTTTTTTAAAGGCAATCAAAATATAAACCAGATTAATATAATACAAAGAGTTGTCAAAAAGATGCAAATTACATTAAAAAAATAGTTTTATTCATTATACAAACTTCAAATTACTTACATGCTTTTCAACAGCTTGTTGTTTTGATATACATTTGAAAAACCACACTTAATTTTTTGTGATGGTTGTGTAGCTAAGCCAAAATTTGAAACTTTAGCACACAAGCCAATAATTATGAAACCATTGCACATTTGCATGCTATTTTTTGCAGTTAACCTCTTCCCTTATATGTCTTTTATGCAGTAAAGGGGCAAGGTCTTGTATATATATGAAAATGAGCAATTTTGTCTCTCATTTCAGGTAGTGTTAAAGAATGACTAGCTTGATCAGGTCGAGTAAGTGGTTTAAATTTTGATCAAACAAAACCCAGAGTACGTACTCACACCGCTCACTTGCAATAGATAAGAATTTCAATACGTAATAGCTTACAATCGTGTTAAATGTATAAGTCACTTACGCAGCTGAATGTATTCGGAAAAGTCAATCCAGTGCTGTATATTTTTACATGTCCTGTATATTTACTAGTTTTAAGACATGAAGAACTTAACCCGTCTCATCCACCTATTTTATGATTTGTATCATCCTAGTATCGTATAAATGGATGAAGGTGTATGAAACTTTATACGCTATCCTATGATCGTAGATTTTTTTGTAAATACAGAAATATTCAATACTCCGCATATAGTTGAATTTTCTTATGTGATCGATGATAGAAATAACTATTAATAACTGCAATGGAACAATGTACAATACTTTTAAATGATTTAAGTTTTGTACCTCTTTTTTTCACAAGTCTTGCGCTATTGAACAGTAGAACTTTGATCGGTAACCTGTAAGTGCAAGTCAGGAGCAAGTAGAACCAATGTGCTTTGCCTCTTCAGTAGATACTTGAAACAAATTTGTTCTCAATAATTTTCTCAAGGTGTCTAGATCAGCTTTAACTTTTCTTAAATGTGCAACACTTTGTCTCGGAAATTATATTTGATTAAGATTCTGTGTAGTGTACAATTAACATGCAAACCTCTCTTTATATAGACATATATAAGACTCGGTTTCACACATATATAAGACTCGGCTTAGTAAATGAAACTAACCGATGGCTTCCTAGTTCCAAGTCCAACCGTTCCGACTGACCGACTGGCTGGTTCACTACGGTAATTTCAGGGTAAATTTGTTTGGGATGTTTCTACGTATTTTCATTGTATTTACATGGTAGTTGAAAGTTCATACAATTACGTAGAATAAATGTATGCGCTGATGCGCATCTTATCATCTTGCATGTGATATATAGAAGTCCTACAACAAAAGTATTTCCACGTAGGCACTTACACACGGATCCATTAAAACTTTTAAAGTCAACAGTTAACACCTGGTTTGTTTCTCCTTGTTATAACAAAGGGTTCAAGCCATAAACAACCAAGGTTTTTATGCAACATTTGACTTTCTAGATAACAAGTTACTAATGTAGTTTCCTGCTCTTCTAATTTGTTTACCAGCATTATATATTGACCGATAAAGTTGTGTAACTTTACACATATAGTTTTCGTTTCTCTTTGACATATGAAATTACATCGTATATTAGCCAACTATATTAAAACTATAAATTCTTCTAAAGTTTATGGTTTGACAAAGTAAAAATAAATAAAGCCATGTCTACATGATTCAGCTGACAAACTTCGCAACAACTTGCAGTTATTATGATTTTCAACTAATTTGAACCAGTATGCGAACGTATTGTAGCATAGGTAGTACATTGTGTTCCTTTATCCGTCAAGTGGTCGGTAGTATATGTGTGTACATGGGTGGACTGGGAGGGGTTTCCGGGGGTACGGTGCCTGTGAACGACATGGGTTTTCCTACGTAGTGTAAAGTTATGTCTAATATACCATTTTTTTTCTGAAACGCACCTGGTCTCGAATGATTGTGTTACGAGTCTTCTTTAGTTTTAATAAAATGTACAATGAATTTTAAATTATGGATCCGCCATTGTGTATAGCTGTCATCAAAATGAAATATCCGATATATTGCGTATGTTTGAAAGAGTACATTGAAAGGGAAATATTATTGTAGAAATCTGTTGGATCTAGTCTTTTTAAGTTAGAAGGAAGACAATTCAAAGAGTCTTTATACAAATATTTATTAATATTGTGTTCTAGCTAGGTTGATATATATGAAGATGCTAAGAAAAAAAAACCCTAGCTTGTATATATATGTGGCATACATATCTTGATCGATAAGCATAGCTTTCATCTAATGAATGGCTTTTACGACACGATACTTGTTAAAAGATAAGTTTTTTAATATATTCATTAACATATAACAGATAAAGATGGTGTAACACGTACATTTTTATAAAGTTAAAGTTTTCTGAATATATGACAATAATTTATAGATATCATATCTCTTACGGGATAGAAAGCGTACTTTCGTATCTAACGAAGACAATGGTCGATGGATGCCCTGTTTATACATGACAATTGCCTACCGTAATTTAATTGTAATTTGCATGTCCTCGTTTCACACAACCTAATTTTGTAATCACAAATTCCATCTCATATGTCTCTTCGATATGATCACCTCTTGTGCGCTTACGTGTGTATGCCTAGTTTGTCGTATGGTTCAAATGTTTGAAATGAAAATCATGTGTTTACCACACAAGCAAATACTGACTACTGATCGAGGATACTCTCACATTGATGAAAAGTTTATAAATCGCGTCCTTCATGATATTCTTTAGTTTGTTAAGTTAAACATGTCAATCTATTTAAGCTAATTGTTATTCATTCATGCAAAAACTAAAGGTAAGGTTTTGGAATACAATTGATTGTGAATAGATCTTTAACTAGCATCACGTACGTTCTAATTTCTAAATATGGATGATAGTTGAAATGCAAAATATATTAAGAACTAAATAGATACAACAAGTAACAGATACATATGTTACATTTCTATCTGTCTCTTTTAGTTTATGTAGTTAGCTTAACCATTCAGCAACCTAGGCCTACTTCTATGAAATTGTATATATATTACATCAAATTGTTGTTACGCAAGAATAGAATTGTCCACGTAAGACAGCTGTGTGTTCACATAGAATGTCTATTCATCATTACTACCAAATATACTTGAAAAGAAGTTGGAAGCTAACAGATCAGTGTCTAATTCTTTAGTGGATCTAGCTTTGTGTATGAGAAAATTACACAAAAACTTAATTTATGTTCTATTTAATGTGTTTCAGATTTGAATGCAATCGAAAAATAGAAGAAATTTTCATGAAATGCGTAAGATCGAAAAATACAGTTCGAATCGTAATCACATTGTAAAAACCGCCATATACTCATGTTTTCTTTAATGATTATGCTTATATTGTGCACCACGAACTTTGTTTCAAGAGAATATCGCCTTTGGTGAGTATACCTTTTGGATTTGTGGATTAAATGGAATAAAAGAAGCACCACTTCTTCCTGAAGTACTCGACTGTATCCACCATATCATATATTCCATGTATATGTTGTTTAATGCTTTTACTGTCACAGTATCACTTCATAACTCACACAACTCTCCTATGTTCTTTTTGATATTCAAAATGTTTTGTTATCATCCAAAATTCACAATCCAGACCTTTACAGGAAATCTATGCATGATAAAATGAATTTCATACTAATAAAGTATAATTCATTACGTTTAAAGAGTAAAAAACTGAGTTAATGACTTCGTATTTAGTGGGTGAAAGTCGAGCAACTTTTTCCTAAAGCTTTCATAAGAGCACTAGGTGCAATGACGAACCAAACCTCATTTGGGGTTTACGGGGTGCCACATCACCTTAAATACTTTTCACAACTAACCCCTATCACTAACAACCATAGTTGTCCGGATCCCGATGTTGGTCTTAGGATCTTACGATTTTACGATACTGCAAACCAAAAACGATCCGGATCCTACATAGGATCTTAGCAAGCTTAAGATCTTATAGGATCTCGATCTTCACAAAACGATCTTAAGATCTAATCCGATCTGATATTACTTTTCTCGGATTACAACCTAAAAAACTATAAATTTATGGGTTATTTTTTGTACAATTAAAAAAACAACGTGTTCATCTTTTTAAATATTTCATAATCATAATTTAGGACAATATTTCTATGAAACATTCATAATATTTTGTATTTATAATGTATATTAATTTGCAGATTTGTATATTATTACAAAAACTATTAAGAAATAACATTAGAGTAGGATCTTAAGATCCCGATCCGATCTTACGATCACGATCTTGCAAAGACGAAAACGATCCTGGGTAGGATCCCGATCTTGAAAACCTTGCTAACAACTAACCTCAACTTACTCATTTGGGGCCTACTACTTACACCTTTATTCTATTTTTCACTCACCAAAAAAAAAAAAAANTCCTTCGTCGGGCAGACGAGCAAGAACAAAGTGAGGAGGGATGAAGAGGGGGGGCAGTGCAATGGCTAGCCATGAAGAGCTCCACGTAGGAGTGATGAATGTGTTTGACGAATTGCACCTTGTGCTCTAAGAACTAAAATAATAGAAAATGGGTCAAAATCAAATTTTCTGTAAAAAAGTAAAAAAGACCTAACATTCCCATTGTTTACTAAATTTTGAAAATACCTTTTTATAATTTTCTAGTTTCTAAATTTTTAAAAAGAGTAAATGATAAAAAGAGAAGAACCACGTACGGTATGAACTATGAAAACATTTTCGTAGTTATGAATATTTTTTTAGAGAGGAAAAACTATGCCCGAACACGTCATTTTTCCCGTTTGATCTTATACGGGAAAATTTAACAATCTTTATCAACTACAGCGTTTGACCAAGACCAGCCCCAAAAAGTCAATAAAAATACAATCCCACGGTGCGAGAGTCGATATCTAATAAATCTTACACGTTCAGGGCCAATGTTGTAAATTACAAAAAGCGGGTGCAATGGAAAACAGGAAGTAGCCGTTAATCTGCATGAGAGAGTGAGTTATATCTACTTTAGACAATTTGCTTCGTTGTTTCCGATACCAGATGCCAAATACATGCATTTTCGAGTAAAATCATGACAATATTCATCCCTAAAGTCGTCGATCACTAAATTCGTGTATCTACTTTGCAGTTATATATTCATATTTGCTCGAGTTAATTTGTGCGTGTTTATGCCTAGCTATGCCGTATACCTGATATGGGGGCTGTAGGATCTTGTCTGGGCAGACTCATAACTATACGTGACGAACTAAAGACTGTAAACGACACTTTTTTACAATAATACAGTAGCCTTATTAAACAAAACATAGTAGTTCAAAAGCACCAAATTTTAGGCATGATTTAACCCGCGATTAAACATCATTTGCCATAATGCAAACACACCATGTCATTCGTGTTAAACATCATAATGGATCATATGCGATAATGAAACACACCATGTCATTCGCATTGAACCTCATTTGCGACAATGCAAATACACCATGACATTTGCAATTGGGATTTGGCCGTACAATAGCAACGTACTTTTCCAAATGTTCCGATCTAGTACGCATACTATTTTTTGTCCCACTTAATGTAACGAACTTTCATTTTTTGCTCCATTCTACCCAAAAGTTACCCGTTACCGGGAAAAAAGTTTGAAAACCGGGAAAAATGCCTACGTAACATATTTAATACTTGAGTAAATAGCAACGTACCTTTTCAAATATACCGATCTAATACGCGTACTATTTTCGTCCGTTTTTATAAGTTTTTGTTCGTTTTTATACGTTTTCATCCGTTTTTATACACGTTTTCATCTATTTTTACACGTTTTAATCCGTTTTCGTCTGTTTTTGCACGTTTTTCCGTTTTTGCACACCTTTGTCCGTTTTTACACGTTGTCGTTCGTTTTTGCATGTTATCGTCCGTTTTTGCACGTTGTCGTTCGTTTTTGCACGTTTTCATCCATGTTTACACGTTTTCATCCGTTTTTTACACGTTTTCATCTGTTTCTACACGCTTTCATCCGTTTTCTTACGTTTTCGTCCGTTTTTGCACATTTTTCCGTTTTTACACGTTGTCGTTCGTTTTACAGTCTTTTGTCCGTTTTTACATGTTGTCGTTCATTTTTGCACTTTTTCATCCATTTTTTACATGTTTTCAACTGTTTTTACGCGTTTTCATCCGTTTTCTTATGTTTTAGTCAGTTTTTGCATGATTTCGTTCGTTTTTACACGTTTTTGTCCTTTTTTACATGTTGTCATTCATTTTCGCACGTTTTTACACGTTGTCCATGTAAAAATGGGCGAAAACGTGCAAAAACAGATGAAAACATGTAAAAACAGACGAAAACGTGCAACAACAGACAAAACATGCAAAAAAAGACGAAACGTGTAAAAACCGAACAAAAACATGTACAAAAGGACGAAAACGTGCAAAATGGATGTAAACATGTACAAACGGGAGAAAACCTGCAAAAACGTGTAAAAACGGGCGAAAACGTGCAAAAACGGATGAAAACGTGTAAAAACAGACGAAAAAGTGCAAAAATGGACAAAAACGTGTAAAAACGAACGAAAATGTCCAAATCGTATGAAAACGTGCAAAAACGGATGAAAACGTAAAAAAAAACAAATTTTTAGTTGTTTTCCACACACGTACCATATGAGTAAATTTGAGAAAGTATATAATATATAGTGGAAATCCAACGTGGCAGCTTTTGTGGGGAAAAAAATCTTTGCTAGCCGGTTAAACAAGTTTCGTGGGGTAGAATGGAATAAAACTTGAAAGTTCGTTACATTAAGTGGAACAAAAAATAGTACGCGTACTAGATCGGAACATTGAAAAAATACGTTGCTATTGTACGGCCAAATCCCTTCGCAATTTGTTTTTGTCAACATTCTTGACTTCATGAATTATAAGGAGTATATATTTTGAAGAATACTTTGCTGCCCATTCCATCGGGGTCACCAACATATTGACGCAAACGATGGTCTACCACTGCCACTGTTCTCGCTCTTAGATGTTCAAATCTGTGAGCAGATCTCGTTAAAACAGTTACATTATTACTAATCAACCTGTTCAGTAAAATATATGACACCCAACATCACATAGCTGGCACATATCAGCAAGTGTATTGCACATTGACACCATCCTCCCTACACATGCTGTTTTGTAACCGAATGATGTACTAAAAACACCAAGTTACATTCAATTCAGTTTACAACCATATTCAGTTTACAACCATAAAATATCAAATGATAAATGTTTGACATCTTGGTTACTCGTCCTTATTTCACACAAATTTTAACCCAAAGAAAATAGATATGAACCCGTATACAAAGCTAGATGCATATTTACTGCAAGATTATTAGATAACACCGAGCATATTTGCAGCGAGACTGCTATTCAACTTTCTTCTCCTTGATCTCCACTCTTGGTGAGTTAGCATTGAGTTTATTCTTTATTTTCTGCACAACCCTCTCATCTATCATGCTGTAAAACCTCTTGCTTTGCATCTGCAGCCTTTTTCCATACTCCCTTATCTTATAGTCGTACTTGTGCCATATCACGGGCAGCGTCATACCCACGACAGTCCCTGCACACAACACCAAAAACATGAATCAGTGGACCACACACACTGTACACCTAACACTTGGTGAGTACATATAGCAAAGAGTAAACGATACCTATGAAGACAAGAGTAATCAGGTCCGTTAATTCGCCAATCTTGGAAAGTATCCACAGCCCCACAACCGTTGCTGCAAAAACATACCACTCACTTTGAGCACCAGCCTTAAACATCCATCTCAATCCCTCTTCTGATGTTTCCCTTATCAATTTCACCATCTCATTAGCTGTGCTCTCGGATATCCCTAGCCCTGACATGCTCGGATCCTCTCTAAATCCATCGTTAAGAAAAACAGTGCAAGAGAATTAACTCATACAAATTGACATATTGAATAGTCAAAAATCCAAGAATACTGGTTTGCTAAAGCATGTATAAACGTAGCTGATTTAACTACATTTCCGTTATGCATTGAAAGATACAGAAAAAGGACGATCTGTATGTGAAGAAACCATGAAAGGATGGCTTACTTGTAAATGATCCTATAAATATTAGCCCATGCGAAAAGTGAAGAAAAGAGGAACATGGCTGTCCAAGATGCCACAGTGAGGAAGTTGAACCTGTAAACTTCCATCACTACCCAAAACAGCGTGGCAACTGCCACCACTCCGACACTCATACGCTTCCTCCTCCACATTATAATATCTTTCACGGAGTAAACATTATCTTGATGCACTGAAAACATTCATATATCATCATCACAAATTTAGTATCCAGGTGCAGTGTTGGTATTTGCTGGAAATACCATGGACATTTACTCATGCAACAAGGGTATCTCTAACTCTAATTTTTGAAGTTGTAAGGATTTGCGACAAGAGATGATGAATCTGAAATCACCCGGATATCTCTAACTCTAATTTTTGATGGACCAATATTAGCTAGCATTTCCAAAAAATATATATAAATATATATTTGCTAGTTTAATTCTAATTCTAAACATGCCAATTAATGCTACCAGACAGATAACACTTTTGTCAAAGTATACATATGTGATAAATCAGCCATTAGTATTTTTATAAAAATAAACATACATCTCAAACTTGATTTTTAATAATCCAGTTTACGGATGTGGGAAAATGATATATTGGGTACTAGCTAGGTCCAAAGGAGTCACACGGAGTTGACAGATATATAACCCTTTCTGATTAATTTTATTTTCTAGATAATATTTGTTCATCAAAACTTTTAATACTAATTGACCAAACAGTCAACAAGGAGGTTGTAAGTCTTATCTTACACTCTTGTAACCATCGAACCTGGCCCGTTTTATTTTAACTTACGTCTTCACGATCTTGACCCATTTGACCCGGTAAATGTCAACCATAACACAAATCAGCTCATTTTAAGATAAAACATCTTAAGGACTTAGGTGCACAAATAATCAGATTAATTACATGTATAGTAGAACCAACTAGTTTTCTAACTTAACAAAATGCTATTAAAGTACCGCTTAATATTATATTAAGTAACACTTATATTAAGTTCCAATTATTTAAGCTAACACAACACATACATGCATAATACATGGTATTGAATACAATTATTTAAAAAAAAAAAAAAAAAAAAAAAACTATATTATTAAGAAACAAGAAACAAACCTGTTGACGAAGGAGTGTGATCATGTTGTGCTGCGTCGGACATTTTGAAGATGATAAAACTTGCAAAAACCAGGTATTTTGAATTAAATTTAATTAGTACGATGTGTAAAGTCTACCCTTTCAATCCTATATTTGGTGTCAACAGGTTAAGTTGTGAAGAGGCTGTAGAACCTGGAGTGCACAGGTGACAATGTTATACACGTGGCACACATTAAGCTACACGTGGAAGCCATGCATGCAGTAGCAGTAGTTCTTTACTCTTTAGCGTTCTTATCTTTCAAAATTCAAAACCAAGTAACCCATATACTGCAGTGTGTCGACTTGTCGAGAACAGAAACAACTAAATAAAGTAATAAACGCGTTTTTGAGGCGCTTATCTTCGGTAACGTAGGGGTGTCTAGTCACGAGATCTTGACAAAATTAATGTTAATTTTTGTGAAAAACTTTTTTGATGTTTTCTGATGACACATGGTCTTAAAACATGATTCCGTCACCGCTTATCTTGGCGTATTATTTTTAACAACTTTTACGTGAGCTTTATTATCTCACTTAATTCTTTAACTTTTTGTTAGCGGGGAGTTGTAAAATTAAAACAACTCGAGAAAATAAAAGTGGTTGAATCATTTAATCAACACATTAAACTACGAGTATTGAAGTATGATATACAAAAGAGTTAGGGAGTGCATTGCAAGTTGCACCGTATGACTATGATTAGCCCATTGGTGCTATACTACCGTAGCCCAAATCATTGAACTAAAAGCTCAAATTGTTAATTCGAGGGCCCAGTTATTGTTTTTAAAATCAAGCCCATTAAATGAGCCCAATTTATGTCAGCTGAAACTGCTGAATTTCTTTTTGTTTTGATAATTGCAACTACTAGTAACTAGTCTAACCTCCACTCGATATGTTTGTGATTGTGAATATGCATGTTTCTTCAGTTAGCATTAGTTCCTGCACTATTATAACTTAATTTCAATATGTGATTTATTTAGTTTGTTTTTGTTTCAGTTGCACTATACGTACGGTTTCTTTAATTTCTCATTGTATGGGTAGATTTTTAATGTATCTATCGTTTAATCTATTTATGTCTTAATCTATTTATGTCTTTGTGCGTATTACGTAGTTACAGTGTCTCAGCGTTTATGAATTGCCGGATGGATATGCTAACATGAATCATCGCAATGCGCCAATGCACATGAATTTACGAAATTAGTTGGAGTATATAGTATTTCGGCACCATGTAATTTACCTGATTCAGTTTTTTTGACACATTATATACAACTCGTATCGCCTCCCTAGTCCTTACTTCTTAGTGCTTCAAGGAAAAATATGTAACATTTGACCAGTTCAAGCTTGCAAAAGCCATTATTAATCAAGTTGAAGTAGAAGAAGTTTGATTTACGTACGATTTGCTATTTCTTTCCACATGACATCTTTAAATAAAACTGTAGAGCAACTGGCTTACCGAAAGTCCGAGAAGTGTTAATGAGGAGCGTAAAGTCAACCGTGTGGAGCTTTTAATTGGGTCATGCATGCTTTGCATAGTTGCATTCATAAATTATAACCCACAACAACCTCACATGGGATTGTGACATTATTTACCTTTTCCTTTTTTAATAGCTCCTTGAAATAATTGCTTCTCCAACCAGCACTTCCTTAATTTAAGAAGATTCCGACCACAATACTATTATACTCATTGATGGGCCTCACTTCCTATCATTGTATCGTATTGCTTTTACAACCAAGTACGTATAATTTATGTTCTTAAATGAACTAAAGATCGGTGATGTACAGGGCCTTCTCGTGATTTTGGTGGCGCTAATCAATAACAACAAAGGAACTCTATTACATTTGTAAACTAAAAAGAATAACTTAAATTATATGACTCATATGTGCTAACGAAAATAATTGGTCTGATAAAATATTAAAAAGATAATACTCTTATCATTCAAATAAAACATTTATACTTTGCCAAATTTGCATTTGTCCACAATTAGGTATGTGACGTATTTAAACCTTTCTATAACTTTTTGTCCTGGATATGAGGAAAATGTAATCTATGCTATTTTTGATAACAAGTAAATCCCAAATTCTACATATAAGTCCACAGTGCCATGGAGTCGTCCATCAACCTCATACGATTCTCATTCATTATGCTAACAGATGAGACCGGTATTTCATTTTACGTGATTTTTAAACTTCATATATTTTTGAAAATCTCAATTTTCTAACCATTTGGCCGACTTTAAATTTTACTTTTTCATAGTAAAATTTATAAATTTACATATCCTATGACCCATCTCAAAAGTCAATATTGAATAAAATTACGTCTGGTTATCAATAAAAAGTTTTACAGTATAAAAAACAATTGAAGATGTATCATAGTATTCTTGTATATAAAGGTTTTGTAATACTACATTACTACTTAAATTCTTGTAGGTTGTCGTGTTTTGGTATTGGTCATGTTTATGAGTGCAGTGGTTCGAGCTTTTTTGCCCTCTTTTTGGCTGGATTATGCACCAAGCAGATTTGATCATTTCATCATTTGAGGGTGAATTGTGTTTGTACAGTTTATACTAAAGTTCATGTTCTTATAAATTATGTATTATCCAACTACTCCCCCTTTTTAGTTATATTCGAATACTATACAACTCATTTGACTCAAAAACATGTATAAAACAAATTGCTCTTTTTTTCTCACATGATTAATTGATTATTAAATACTCGACGCATTAATACATGCATATTTGATTATACGTGTTTTTCAATCAAAGACATCAATCGGTCATTAAATAATCGAGTTCAACCGTTCTCCTTTTATATATTGTTTCATGATAAAGCAAAATAAAAGCGTAGATTACTTTTTCTAGAGAAATAAAGACTATATTCATTTTTATATTTATTTATTTTAGGAAAAATAAATTATCTGCTTTTTTTGTTCAAGAAAGAGTTATCTGCTTTGTGACTTGAAATAGCAGAGTGCGGGCCCACATAAAAATGTGAAAGGTTGGAAAGGAAGGCGACAGCATTGACACGGTAGCGTATATTATCGAATTCCAGATAAAAGTAGTTTGTTCGATATCCTTTTGCTCCGTATTTTTTTTAGTGCTACACATATAATCATTTGGGTGTTGGCAATGGTGATTTTATGGGCTAGCGGTATGGCCATACCGTCGGGGTACACCGTCGCCACCTCCGCGGTAAGGCCTAGCGGCATGGTTCAGCGGCAATTCATGCCTCAGAGGTATGAAGGTGAACGTTGCAAAATATGACCGTTGGTACCTAGCTTTTTGAACGTTGGGCACTAGAGAGAGAGAGAGAGGGAAAAAAAAATCCTATATATACCTAACCAATTCACATATTTAACACAAAGTTTTAACACAAACAACACAATTCACATATTTAACCAATTCACATATTTACAATGGTTTTATCATCTTCTTCTTCGTCCGACTCGATATTTATTCCGGTTTAGGAATCGTCCGAACTATGGCAATCCGTAGTACCCTATCAACCTTTTTAGCCGTGTACGATTCAATTGAAGACACAGCAAGCTCTACCGAAACTCGGGAGTCTGTAACCCGTTTTCGTCAAAAAGCTTTACTACCCTTAATGGATGACTATTTCGTGGAACGACAAAAGTTTGGCGACAATGTTTTTCGTGATAGGTTCCGTATGAATAAAAGCTTGTTTTTAAGAATTGTTAGTGATGTTGAAGCGAGGTTCGAATGGTTTCAAGAGGGCTATGATGCGAGGGGGAAAAAAAGTTTCACGGCGTTAAAAAAATGCACGTCGGCCATTCGGCAACTCGCTACGGGTGAACCTCCGGATAAATTTGATGACTATTTAAACATGTCACGAAAAATGTCAGGTTATAATTTTTTTAAAAGTTCTCGTTATTTTTTTTTTATACTCTCGTTAATTTTTTTTAAGTTTTAGTTATTTATTTATTTATTTATTTTAAACTTGTCGTTGTTATTATTTTTTTTAAAGTTATCGTTATTAATTTTTTTTATAGGAGAATGCCTTGATCATTTTTGCCATGCGATTATTGAATTATATGGTCGAGAGTTCTAATGTAGGCCGACCTCCCATGACGTTGCACGCTTATTCGAGGCAAATGAAGAAAAACATCACATTCCTGGAATGCTTGTTAGCATTGATTGTACACATTTCGTTTGGCGTAATTGTCCTAGACATTTGAAAGGCAAATATAAGTGAGGTGATCACCAATACCCTACTATTATGCTTGAAGCCGTCGCTTCAAACGATTTGTGGATTTGACATTCGTTTTTTGGTCCTCCCGGTGCAAACAACGATATCAATGTTTTGAATCAGTCTCCATTGTACCTTACGGAGCGAAATGGAACGACGCCAAACACTTCATTTCATGTAAATGGACGGCAATTCAAATATGGATATTATCTTACCGATGGAATCTATCCTACGTATTCAACGTTTGTTAAAGCATATAAGTATCCCACTGAACCGAATAGAAAAGAGATTCAAGAAGCTACAAGAATCTGCAAGAAAAGATGTCGACCGAGCTTTTGGTCGTCTTAAGGCAAAATGGATGATTCTCAATCGTCCTCTACGGGCTATGTCGGTCGAAAAGATTCGACAACTCGTTTATACGTGTATCATTTTCACAATATGATTTTAAAAGACGATCGGGTGGCAATATCACCGGTTCATATAATGGATCCGCCGGTCGCGCCAGTTTATGAAGATAGTGTACTAGAGGAGTTACTCGACGAACAAATCCATTATCATCTCCAATATGATCTAACGGAGCAAGTAGAGGCTCAAAACTTAGCATACCTCGATGACTAGCTATTTCTTTTCTTCTTTTTTTTAAGTATTATGTAATTTTCTATTAATTATGTTTTTTTTCCTTCCAAGTATTATGTATTTTTCTTTTAATTATTAATGAAATATTTATGCTTTTATTAAATTGTTTAATATAATTTATGAAAATAGAAAATAAAAAAATAAAATTATGAGGTGGGTTGGGAGGTATCAAAAAAGTATGGTTGCCACTAAAAAAGGGTTGAGAGGTATGAAAAATGTATGAATGAGGTGGAATGATATTATTGGTGGGTTGAGAGTTATGAGAATTTTTGGGAGGCATGATTGCCACCACCCTTATAACTTGTTAATGCCACTACATTCCTTGTATTTTTGTTAATATCATATGAACACAATTTGTGTATATAATATTATTATTTTTTTAATTTGGGCTCACTAGTTCTTTATATCCATGTGAGTCCTTAGAGTGTAGAAATACACACTCATCCGAGTATAGGGTTAACTTTGACACACATTTTAGTAGAATTTTTATTCTCATATATGAGTGACTATGATTAAACACAATATGGGAGTAAAATCTCTAGTTTAAAGATTATCGTAAATGGGTTATACAAGTCAGAAAGAAAAATTCACTTTTTAAAAACAACTGAAGACAGTTATTTTATTAGACTGAAGGTAATGGTGTGGGTTCTTCACGAGTGAGGACCATTACGGAGTACTATATCACGCGTGAGGTAGGCTCAAACCAAGTCACCTCTTGGCATTTGTGCCAAGTGTTTGTGTTTTTATTATTGTTTATTTGGTTGTAAACGTGTGTAAGGTGTGTTTATATAAAATGAGTATTGTAACGAAAGGTAAAGGGAGTGGTGACCATTATGGGTGAAAAGTGAAGGGGTGTGAAAAAAGATAGAAATCTAAAGTGACGCTGATATAAAAAATGAGCCGATGTGACCATTACTTCTAGTCCAATAGCCCGATATAAGTTATAAATAGTGCTTTACAAATAACCAACTTTATTATAACTAACATACTCAATTACTTGATGGAATGATGTCGCAAGTTCATCAATGGTATCGGAAAAAATGACGGGGCATTGGTGTTAAACATCATAGGTAGAAAGGCATCATCACTATACAAGTACATTATTAATGAGATCAAAGACAATCTAATCAAGCATCAATTCTCATAATTGCAATTAGCCATTTAGGCATTTAGTCGAGTATAGAGAGACAAGAAGGTCCATGTTTAATTATGAAAACGAAAACCAATCATTACTAGAAACCGCGTGAAATCCGCCGAATTTAGGAAAAGCTGACAGCTCTCACTTTTTTGGTATTTATCCTCATTATACACACACCAAATACCTTCCCCACAAAAGTAAACCCTTCCATATGATCCACAATAAAATGCTTATTTAGCGCCTCCTTATTTGAGGCCCTTAAAATTTCTTTAGTATGACACAAAAATATTACTCTACTGGTGTGTGTTACGTACAAGTTAAAAAAACTATTACTGTACCAATTACAAACTTAATGATGTAATGATACATGTGATTAAAAATGTATCTACAAATTTGGCTAATGTATACTAAACATGTATGGAGCATAAAAGTTTCTTTTACAATCACGACGATAGTTTATTAGTCATATTTGTTGGCATATGTTTTTCAACGTAAACGCCGTCATGGTAAAATAACTTAACAAACATCAGAGACTAAGGGTGTTTTTTTGCAGAAAGCTTTTGAGAGCATTTGATAGCAATTATCATTTAACGTTTAGCATTTAGCATTTAACATTATTATTACAAAACTCGTTTGGAAGAAAATGGATGACATTTATAAAATTATAAAAATGCAGTTTCTCAATACTCTTTGAATAAGCATTTAGCATTTAACATTACGTCATTTTTTACGCTAAAATTACTCCACTAAATACTTTTATAAATTAAATTGCTACTGAAAATATCAGCAATAACATAAGATGATTTATTTCCAGAAAAACTGATTTGCATAAAGCAAACTTTTAATTTAGCTATATTAAGCTCACGTAATGTAAGAAAGAATAAAATGATTAAGACGTGAAAATAATTTTTTCCATAAATATAATATATGTTAGGTAACAAATAATTTTAACCATGTACAAATCACTTCCCCATATACGTTGTACATACACAAGTTGGCATGAGAGTGAGTGCAATAATTTCTATATATAGATGCTCCTTCCATTATACATTTGATAGCGATTATTATTCAGATTTGTTCTTCTTCTTCTCAGCATTCTTTATTTGACCAATCGGTCTTGACTCAAACCTGGTATGTACTAACCTTTTATTTACATCACTAGGGTTTATACTCTGCAATGCTCCGTTTTCTTCATTCTTTTGTAGTGATATATTCCTAATGTTGAGAATTTGTTTATAAAATGTGGTTATCTCGTCAATATATTTGAATGTTAATGATAATACAGTAATTTTTAGTCACTAGGGTTTTTGTGTGTCTATGTGCCGAATATTAATAATACTCTGTTTTTGTTTGCATTTTGTGTTTTTCTAATGTTTATAAATTATATATCTATTACAATGCATTTTCTTCATATTAGTCTCAACTGAAATCAAAGATTAATGGAACCCAGAGGTCAGAAACAATTTTTAAGAACCGAAATGAAATAGTCCTTAAGGTTTTTATTTTTTTATTTTTTTAGTTTACTAGAACACTCTGTTTTTTTGTTTACATTTTTGTATTTTCTTATGGTTATTGAAAATTTGTTTTAGAATCTGTCAATATTAAGGATACCCAATGCCCAATGCAACTTTCAGCACAATTTTTGAGTGATAACTTTTTTTAGCATAATTGATGATACAAGATCACAAGAATAAATAAAAATATAACAAACTTTGAACCTTTGCAGGTATTTTGCTTGATTATAGGAACATGAAGACAGTTTTGCCCCTTTTGATTATTTCAATTTTGGGTGTATTAAGTTGTGGTGTGGTAAAAGCAGAGGACCCTTATAAGTATTATACTTGGACTGTTACTTATGGAACTGCTTCTCCTCTTGGTGTTCCTCAACAGGTTTTTATTTCATTTCTTTTATTGTTTCTTACTTAGTAATATTTTTGGTTTTAAATTAATGAAGGTTTATATGCTTGTTATGTTACTTAATGTTTGACTTTTTTTACAGATTATCTTAATCAATGGTCAATTTCCTGGTCCTAGACTTGATGTTGTCACAAATGACAATATTATTCTCAACCTTATTAATAAATTAGACCAGCCATTCCTTTTGACATGGTGAGTCTTTTTATCAATTAATCTCTACTGTTAAGATCAAAGTACTATATTCCTAGTGGATTTAGTATAATTTATTACTCTATATCTTGATGTTGTCACAAATGAAAATATTATTCTCAACCTTATTAATAATTTAGACCAGCCATTCCTTTTGACATGGTTAGTCTTTTTGTCAAATTATCCCTAGCTGTTAAGATCAAAGTACTGTCATAACCTAGTGGATTTAGTATAATGCATTATATCTTTATGTGCATGTTAGAGTTGAGTTAAAGTCAGCTCTACAAATGAGGGAAGTTTTGGATTAGAATAACTAGCCTAACTTGCACTTTGTGTTCCAAAAACATGATGTTTGTTTATTTTGCTTACTACCGTGTATACTCTTTAGTTTAGAACTGTAGATGCACATGTACCTAAAATAGTCATCTCATTCGTTGTGGGTCAATCAAAATCTTTGCTGAATTTCAGAATTTGTAACATCTTATGTTGAGTGTTTAGGTCTTGCCAACACAATTTGCAGTTGGCATCTTAAAAAGGCTATATGCTTTTTCTATTAGTCGCTTAATTAGTTTGAAATGAGATGAGAAACTTCCAACTTAAAAATATTTGCTTATTTCATTCTTATATAAACAAATATTTCTTAGATAAGACATCCAAACACCCTCAAAACAACTATTTATTTGATGAAGTCAGGTTAGGTGCAAAAGATTAGTAACTGGTAACCCCAACAGGCCCACAATTGGCTGGGCATGCATGACTCGCTCAACGGTTGTGGCTATGGGGGTGCCAAAGATTGAACCCTTGACCTTATGCTTGTTAGGTGCAAAAATGACCCATCCATTACTAACTGAGCTACGCATCGTTGGCTAACCCTTGACGTTATGCTTGTAAGAGGTGGTAATCAGATAACAATTTTAAATAGCGTGTCTTATATGGCCCTTAGTTTTGAAATATTTTTGGTAATTCATGTGAAGACTCATTGTGCAACACTACAAGAGAACAGGGGTATGACCCATTGACCCTTGAACTTATGAACTAAGAAACTGAGGAAATTAGTGTAAACATTTACAGTAAAAAATAATTATGTAACCAATTAAGCGAATTGGAATGTAAAGTTCAACTAAATGTTCATAAATCTGTATTTTTAGGAACGGAATTAAACAAAGAAAGAATTCTTGGCAAGACGGAGTTTTGGGCACAAACTGTCCAATTCCTCCAAACTCTAACTTCACATACAAATTCCAACCAAAAGATCAAATTGGAGGCTACACATACTTCCCATCAACAGGAATGCACAAAGCTGCTGGTGGTTTCGGAGCTATTAATGTATACGCCAGACCTCGCATCCCTGTTCCATATGCAATTCCTGCTGGCGATTTTAATTTACTTATTGGTGACTGGTACAAGTCAAACCATAAGGTGAGCTTTGTATGAAGTCAAAAAGTTGTTACATCTGCTAACTTTATCTTTTTATTTATTGTGGTAAATAATTTGCTTTGAAACAATTTAATTCTTTTGGATTTTAAAGATAAGACCAACTACTTTTGACTATTGAAAGTTAATAAAGATAGTGTTCATAATGCTTTAAATGATTTTCATTATTGTGTGTACGTATGTTTAATGCTAAAATTACCTTTTACCATTTCAGGGTTTGCAGGCATACCTCGAGTCAGGAAGATCACTTACATTCCCGGACGGTATTCTTGTAAATGGACAAACGGGAACTACTTTCAGTGGCGATCAAGGTTACTCTCAACCATTTGATGTGCTCCCTAAAATAACATATTTTCATGAAACTTTTCATTGAGAAAAATGATTATGTTAGAAATTTGGTAACAATTTGGTTGTCTGTTTGTTTGACTTTGAAAGTCAAAGGCACTAATCCTGTAGTAACATGTTTATTCGATTTTTTATCAGGTAAAACTTACATGTTCAGAATATCAAACATGGGTTTGTCAACCTCTTTCAACTTTAGGATTCAGGGACACAAAATGAAACTAGTTGAGGTTGAAGGGTCGAATGTGGTTCAAAACATATACGATTCACTAGATGTGCATGTTGGCCAATCAATTTCTGTCCTAGTTACGTTTGATCAAGCTCCCAAAGACTACTACATTGTTGCATCAACAAGGTTTACAAGAAAAATCCTTACAACCGTTTCTGTATTGCACTATACCAATTCCCAAACACGAGTCTCTGGCCCGATCCCTGCTGGCCCGACATACCAAGTTCACTGGTCTATGCAACAAGCTAGAACATACAGGTATAAATTTTAGTATTTATATCTTTGTAGCCCATTTGGCTTAGCTTCTTTGCAGGGCTGGGCCTATAGCTTAAGAAACTAAGCCCAAACCCTGGCCCAAATAGATATATATAAGCTCATGTTCATCTAATCCAAATCTTTATATAAAGTTTCATATGACCTCTTATAAAAAGCTGGGATGTAGATTGTTTCTCATCTTGATTATCTGGTTTTTGTGTGTTTAGATGGAACTTGACATCAAATGCTGCAAGACCAAACCCACAAGGTTCATTCCATTACGGAACAATCAAACCCACGAGAACAATCGTGTTGAGTAACTCAGCAAGCCTAATTAATGGCAAGAAACGTTACGCTGTGAATGGTGTATCTTACATTAATGCGGATACCCCCTTGAAGCTAGCAGATCACTTTAACATCCCCGGTGTTTATTCTACTAACACAATTCAAGCTTCCCCAAGTGGTGCTACCCCAATGTTGGCTACATCCGTTATGCAAGCCTCACTTCACGATTTCCTTGAGATCGTGTTCCAAAACAATGAAAACACTGTGCAGTCATGGCATCTTGATGGCTATGATTTCTGGCCAGTCGGGTAAGTTTTTTATACATACACCATACACGGTTGTGTTTCATATACCATTACCATTGTGATTTAAAAGTTTCTAAACTGGGCCATGGAAACAAATGTAGGTACGGATCAGGGCAATGGAGTCAAGCAAGTCGAAAGAGCTACAATTTAGTTGATGCCCTAACAAGACACACTGTGCAGGTAAACCATTGTTCCTGTAAAAATGCAAAAATAATACGGAGTACTACATCTTGCAAGAAGTTTGAATTTTGAACAAAAAGTTATCTAGTGCTAATATTTATTACATGTGTTGTATAGGTGTACCCGAACTCATGGAGTGTGATTTATGTATCCTTGGACAACCAAGGTATGTGGAACTTAAGGTCTTCAATGTGGGAACGGCAATACCTCGGTCAGCAATTCTACCTCAGAGTTTTTAACCCTGTTCGTAGTCTTGCAAACGAGTATGACATTCCTTCAAATGCCCTTCTTTGCGGTAGAGCTGTAGGTCGACGCTCTTAGACCATAAGCTTCTCGCCTCTTCAAGGTTATGAAGGGTTAACTGGACCGAAAAATTCAGGCCTTGTTTAACTTTATATTTGTATACGAAAGAATAGAACATGTTTCTTGTAACCCAATATTTATTCTTTAATATCTCGTTTGTCCGTTTTATAATTTCTGTAAAGAGTATAAATTATATTTTGCTAAATTGCCGATAAACCATAAAATGAAGTCTGATAAACCAAAACTTAACATTTACGAGAGTCGATTTACTCGAAACAATTGAAACCTGATGAATGTCCGACTTTGGGTCGGACATATAAGCAAACATGTTTTTTTTTTGGGTTAAGAATTTATACCCGGAGAAAAATGAAATTTGCGATTGGAGCTACCAAGTTGTTATCGGGTAAGCAACATATACACTTTCAGGTTATGAGGCTCTATGCTCTTCCACATACTTTTAGCTCGGTTCTTGTTTGGTTAAGTTACTGAAATGATATTTGGACCTATTATATAGTTTTACCATTAATACATTTGACGTGATTGTATGCGTATTTGGAGATAAGTCAAGTAACATAAATATCGTATTTCAAAAGCTCGATGATCTATTTTTACAAGTTCAGCTACTTAATTGTCTTGTTTCAAAAGTTCACTGACTGTGAATAAAAAAATTGTTCAGGGTGGATAAAAACGCATATGATGGGATATAGCGGGAAGCCGGGAATCATTTAATTAAACCTATATTTGTGAGGTACTAGTACTACTAGGTACCCGATCTATCTTTCTACTAATGGTACAATGCTGAGCGAGCAAACACCAAAATTATTGCACATTTTAGATTGATTACTTATCGTGTTATATACTGTCATAACGAAAAAAAGCCAATAGATACAAATTATTTTGATTCAAATTATATACAAATTATTTTGATTTGTTAAAAAAAAAAATTGCATTTGATTATATAAAAAATTTATTCAAATAATACGCGTGTTACGTGTATACTCAGTCGTAATTAGATCCACCAATGACTCCCTTTTCTCAGTTTCCCTTTATTGTTTTGTAAGCACACAATTAATATTGTTCATCTACGGTGAGTTAGTTACTTCTTATAGAAAGGCGTAAGTTGAATATAGTACAGTAGTATTTAAAATGCAACCGATCAAGACCTAGTTGACTATGAAGATCTAAGTGTCGGTTGTCAAAGAAGGCAGTTTTGTTTAGTTGGTTGCAAAATTATTTTTGCTTGAAGTTTACAAAATAATTAACTTCATTTTGTTAACAATATACGGTTATTTCCCCAAACCGATTGAATTGTAAGCCAAAAGATTGGAAACATGATTAAAAAAACCATAAACCCTAATTTTAAAACGCGTGATTAAAACTTTTTCAATGACAATGACTTGATAATGTTGAATGTATCCAATTTTATAAGAAAAAATTTGTATAATATAAAATTTTAATATATCATCTTATTTTATATAAATTTATGAAACTAGCTCGTGCATCAGAGGAGTCTGTGTTCTAATGTGAGACATGTCCCAACAACTTATAAATATTTTTTAAGTCTATATTTAGCATTTTCTAAATTTCATTCTGGTGAACTTGCATTGATTTTTTAAGTCTATATTTAGCATTTTCTAAATTTCATTCTGGTGAACTTGCATTTGATGAAATGAAATAATTAAAGGATTTTCTAAAATGTGTCATGATGGAGTTTATATAAACGTAAAGTTAGAGGTTATTAAATTCAAAATTAAATTTATCTATAGTAATTTGTAAATATATTTAATGGGAATTCAATACACTTCCCATATAAAAGAAAAGTGTGTGTTTAATAAACCTTGTTTGACATGTGCTTGGACGCGCATGTTAAAAAGACCCTAATAATTAAATACTTGAGTTAAGTACGTAAGGCCTTTGTTTAGTGTATGTAAGTTGCTTACCTATTTAAAGGCTATAGGCTCAAACCTCGCTTGAATAATTTGTGAGATAAATAGTATAAAGTGTGAAGGAAAAATGTTGTTAAAAAAAAATAAAAAAAAAAATAGAGTCAAGTATTATTTGCAAATACAAATTAAAAAAGCATAATAGTTGCTTAATGTGTTGGCAGACACGTGAAGATGAATAAATGTCACGTGAGTTGGGGAATGGAATGTACATATGATGGTTGCACATGTTTAAATTCTTTGTAGCTCCAAAGGGAAGCTTTGATCTCTTCTTGGGATTCACTTTCTAGTTTTGTTAGAGACTTGTGACATTTCTAAAAAATTCATGTCTTATATTTTAAATAATAGTTTATTTAATAACTATTCTATTTCTAATAAATTAACTTCGTAGGAAGTTATCTGTGTACATCCAATTCTTTCGACCACGACTATAATATGTCAACTCTACATTTCTTGTACCCCACTATTTTTCCTTGTAATCCTAATTTAAAAAGTTACTTTCACTTTTATTTTAGGAATTAATTACTTAAAACTATCAAAAATATATAACTACGAAAGCATTCGTAGTAATAATGTGAAAGTTATTGAAAAACTCATCATCTACTAAAATTATATTTTCATAATTTTTACAATAGTATTTCATCACTATGGTACCATTAAAAATTATTTTTAATTAACCCGGTACCCGAATTCGTCAAAACTACTCGAACTATGTACTAAACGGTACCCCGTAAATCGAATGGAGGACAAAAACTACAAAACCAACCACCTTAGCAAGGTGGCCGGCCATGTGTCCCTCCCTAGGACACTTGGTGTCTTGAAAATTTACCAAACATGTTCCACTAACTCAAAACTCCCAACTATTGCATGCAACTAACAAATTTAGATCAAATAGATTTTTTCCAACTCTCTCCCTCTCATCCTTGGCTCGTTCCTACTCCAACTCCATCAAGAGATCATAATTTTTGAAGAACAAGTATTTACAAGTGTTTATAAACATCCATTACAAGGTTTTGAAATATAAACCTATGGATTAGTTAAGGTTTTCTTCATAATTAACTAGTAATCTTCCAAGTGAGTGATTCACTAAACTTTCATGTTCTTGGTATATTTCTACCACATTTTAATTAATTTTTATATGCATGCAAGTAGATGTAATTTGTACCACTCAAATCTTATGTTTTGTTAAACTTATGAAATGCAAATACTACTATACTGTAGTGTTTTGGTGTAGAGATGGTTTGATGTTAATTTAAGCGAACCCATGACACCTTGAGGAGGTTGGTAATGGTAGTCTATGGATTGTTGGATTGGATTGATGATGAAATTAGATTAGTTCTATAGGATGAGAAAAGCATTTTTGAATTCTATATAAGCTTCTGGTCATATTTTAAAAATACAGAAAACTCAGTAAGGTTTTGACAATTTTTGACCTAAGATAAAGAAAATACACTTTAAGATGAAGCCAT
>LBNU01016865.1:0-27317 GCA_014162995.1 Artemisia annua | reverse complement strand
TTTTTTTTTTTTTTTTTTTTTTTTTTTTTTTTTTTTTTTTTTTTTTTTTTTTTTTTTTTTTTTTCTTCTCTTCTCAAATTCTCTCATATTTAGGAGAAAACTTTGAGAAGAAAAAAAGAAAATGATCAAATAAAAAGTTGCTTCTTTTCTAAAAAGTATAAAAAGTTACCAGGTGTTTACATGTGTTTCTTTTTCTTTGTTGAATATTGATGAACAGACAAGAGTAAGGATCAAATGAGAAATAAAAGTAAAATGAGAAGAATGAGAAATAACCACAGCCGCACATTTCAGATGCACCTACAAAAAGAGATGCATCTCCCATGAAATTCTCCTTCTACATTTGAAATGTGTGGCTAAAAACATTTCTCACTCTTCTTATTTTTATTTTTCTTCTTAGTGGATCCATTCCCGAACAGACAAAGTATTCATGGACATTTGGATATTAATGAAAATTTTCTTTTGATGAATATTTTAACATAATATTTACGACCATTTTGTATTAATGAACATATAAAAATTGATGAACATTTTAATGATAAACATAACACACATTTTTTATTATTTGTTCAACTTTTTTGTTTTGTTAATGAACAATTTTGTTTCCTCAACGTTCTTTGATAAACAATTTTCATATTGAGTCTTTGATGAACAATTTTCTTTCTTCAACATTCTTTGATGAACAACTACTTTTGCTTATTTATTTATTTATTTATTTATTTTAATAAACAATTAAATTACTTTGATGAACAATTGCATATTTAAAGTCTTATTCATCACAATTTTGATTTTTTAATCAAATATTGACGCTTTTTTAATGAATTTTGATATTCAACATCTTTAATGAACATTTATTTGATTTTTTTAACCAAAATATTTATATTCAAGTGAACACCTTCAAACTATAAAATAAAAAATTGTTTCATTGAGACATTTAGTCGAACACCATATGGGTATTTTTAGGAACACATGATTTCTTTGAAAGTTTATAAGAAAAACTTTCAAAAACCAAAATAGATGAGGAATTGATGTTAATTTAGGGTTTATTAATCAAGATTTTTCATAGTAATTTAGTTTTACCTCAAATTGAACGAAACCTTAATTTTGATGAAATTGAAATTCTTGAAAAAGGTTTTAATTTGTAGCGATTGAACACATAGATGAAGAAAATTGATACCTAATTTTGTTATTTCTAATGATTTTTTAACTAACTTTTAGGGTAAAGATTTGAGTAAGTACTAAAAGAGAAGGAGAAGAAGAGATGAGAGAAATGACGTGAAATGAAAGAGATAAAGAGAAAAAAAGACACGTGTTGGACCAAAGCTACTTTCTAGACTTTTTATAATTGGGCTTTTCCCCACTTTCTACAAGATCGTGACCTGGGGAATAACCATTATACTTTCCTGGCATTTCTTTCTTTTTCCGTTCTTTTCTGTTTTAAAAAAACTCGAGAACGTCACAGTTTTTTAGTTTCCTTTCGTTTTCATTTCTTTCCTTTCATTCTATGGAAAAACTCGAGAATGCGGCGTTAGTAATTGCAAATCTTGTATATGACCTCTTTCTTACTTTATATAAATTTGTGATATGTCTATATTCTCCGTTCATAGTTGAGCTATAATCTTAAGATTAGTGGCGAATCTGAACTAAAAGTCATGTGGTGCATATATTATTAAAACTAAAAAGCCTCGTAACACATAAATTTAGGACTAGGTGCATTTGAGGAAAAAAATCAGTATATTTGACATCATATAGACTATGAAGAGTTTGTTTTTGCTTAAACTTATTCCAACATAAAGTTAACTTTATCCGCAAAGTTATCGTCAATGAAACGTATAAGTTGTATAACCGATAAATATTAATCGTCTAAATTTAAATTACAAAGTACCCATCGCTGAAATGCGCGAGTATTTGACTAAACTCGAAATCATGTTTCAAAGTGGCCCTAGGGAATAGATCTAGTGAGAAGAAAAACTAAAATGAAAAGAGTGAGAAGAGATTCTAGCCAACTATTTCAAATAAGGAGAGAAAAATAATTGAAAGTTGCATCTATTTTTATGAATGCATATCAATTTTGTGAGATGCATCTCAATTTTCTGATTATTCTCATTTTTACTATAACTTAGTAATTAACATTTGATCCTAACTCAATGGGCCTAACTAAAATTCTAATCATGGAATAGGTATTTTTATGCAAGGCGTTATATGAAAAATGAAAGTTGTTATTTTTGAACGTTCTTGCTTGCAAGTTTAAATGGATTTGATTTTTGATCATGCACAAAATATACACTTTAGTTTAACTTTATGTTAAAAACATACAAAGTGATGATCAATCACAAAAAAATAGTTAAACAAAATTCTTTTTATTCTTATCAACCCAACCAACTACCCCATATGGTTGACACATTATGAGAGTTTTTTACAATACAAGAAAATAATAAAACGAATTACAATGAAAACAAACTAATAACTACTATCAACTGTGTGTAGAAAACACATAGAAACCCTAATGCGTCTAAGAGAAGAATGAGAGAAAGTGAGGCTTAAATAGCCTTGACTTGACTTGAGTCTTTGGTCTTTGACTGCATCCATCCTTGAACTTATGAACAGCTACAGAACTAGTCCCTCAACTTCCGCTCTATCTTTACTTAAACCTGCACAACACAAAACAAGAGGAAAACAAGAATACCAAAATTACAATATAAGCCCTTAGATTATATCTTCCAACATCCCCCCTTAAGCGAAGGCTTATAAAAATCCTTTAGCTCTAACATTTCACAAAATTTCCTGTGTTCAATCGCACTTAGCCCATTTGTAAAAATATCAGCAATATTATTCTCAGATTTAACTTTGATTGTTTTAATGACTCTCTCAAAAATCTTTTCTCTTATAAAGAACATGTCAATTTCAAATTATTTAGACCTTTCATGTAACACAGGATTTTGTGCAATTTGCATTGCACTACTATTATCACAAAACATCTCAACAGGCACATGATGACATCAAATAATCTGACTTTCTAAGTATCAATTTCCCCTCTTTATTGACCATTTTAGCCAAATTATGTTACTATTATTGTCTTATTCCTTCGTATTTCGTTTCAGGACCAGTTATAGAGTATGAAGCGACTATTAGACGAAGTTGAAGTCATTTCAGGCAAAAACTAGACAACTGGCACCTACTGCATGAAGACTACGGCGTAACTACGTGATTAGGTTACACCGTAGCTAAATTATGACGTGGAATTATCCACATGTTCATGACTACGCCGTAACTAGTAATAATGTTACGGCGTAATGAAGATTCCGTGGCGATTTTATGGAACTTGTGAAGATTACGGCGTAACACCTCAAGTCAACTACCACGTAACATGGTTACGGCGTAACTATTCTATCGAACTATACCGTAACTAGCTCCGCGGATAAGATCAAGTGGAGATAACATTAGCTACGGCGTAACTAGTAATAGCGTTACGCCGTAGCTATCTCCTGCCTATAAATACAAGACGAAAATTCACTTTGAAGATCATCTCCCTTTTCCCGAACCTTTCTAGGGTTTGGAGAGAGCACCCGCAGAAGAAGGAATTAGAGTTAGAAGTTCAGAGATGGAAGTCCTCGTCTACTAAAATCGTTTTGTATTCGATTTTGAATTCTCTTGTGCTTTTACATTAATCATTCAGTGAATTCATTTTAATTTAAGTTTGTTTAGTTACTTGTTCTCTTTCATTTCTATATATAGATATCTTCTTTGTCCATTCATTTAAACTAGTTTCGGTAGTATTATAAGCTTGTTTGTATCTATTACGCTAGATGACTTGAGCAGACATCACTTTGTCTAGTAGGCATGGAGAATTGACATAGGACCCTAGCATGGTAGATTGCGAGGATATGGTTGGGATGACAACTGACCACGGACCTTGCGCGCGAATTGACCATAGGATAACTTTACAAGTGGATGTACTTAAGAAGTTGGAGAGATTTAAGTTCCTAACGGCCGGATCTCTACCGAATGCGGTATATTAAATTTGGCGCTTAATGACTCAACTGAGTATCCAATCTCCGCTTACTAGCATGGGGTAGTGCATGTGGTTTCGGAGACGATATTAGGGAAGATAGGCTATGATGACTTTACACTACGATTCTTAGCGATATTTATGCCACTGTATGTAGTATTAATGAACCTGAACATTAACTTAATAAGCTTAGTTAAGACTTTATCCTATCTCTTGCCTGAATCTGTAGGTGTAAAACTATGTACCGATACTCTATATCAAATGCATCTTATTATCTCAACCATTTTACTATAACATACGTTGATTTCTTTCATAACAACTCTTAGGGACGACACTCGGATTTACCTAGGATTTGCTACATTCGATCGGGTTCTCTGCCCGTTAGTATGTGTTAATCTTTGTATTTCTTAGTTTATAAATTTAAAGCAGGATGAAAATACGCATCAGCACATCAACCTGCATTTTAAGATCTTTGAAGATCTTCAATATCTACATTACTTCACAAGTCACACTACACATGGCTCTGAATTCTGCTTCAGCAGAAGACCTTGCCAACACAAATTGTTTCTTACTCTTCCAGGAAACAAGATTGTTACCCAGAAACATAGCAAAACCAGTTACAGATTTCTTAGTAACCTTGCACTTTGCCTAATCAGAATCAACGAACACTTTCATACAACAACCATCACTTTTTCCAAAGGATATCCCTTTGCCTGGTGATTCTTTAAGATATCTTAACACTCTAAAAACAAGTTTTAAATGAGATAAGTCAACATAGTCCAACATGCATTTCATATCATTTTTCATATAATTTTTATGTTGCACAACACCAACCTTGATGTAGGTTTAAGATCTAAATTTGATCCATGGATCCGCTAACAACCTAAGGGACGCAACAACCATAGGAAATTGGAGTGGATTACTTAAACTTCACTAGGGATGATGCAAGCTCGCCATTTCGGGAAGAAATGAAGTTAACTCCAAGGACACACCCTTTTTGTTTCGACAAAAGGGGGAGAAGAGTGTAAACGGAGAAGGAAATGTAGAAGGTGTTGCGGATACAAGTAAGTTATACGAACACAATTAACTTTTTACATTTTACTCTCTATCTTGTTTACATATTTTGTCATCATCAAAAGGGGGTAGATTGTTAGTGCAAATATTACGATATTTAATCTATACAGTCTCGTTTGTTTTGATTGATGACAAACATATAACTTGATACATAACGAAAAATGTACAAGTTATGTGTAATCTTATTTTGTCTCAACAAACATTCAACACCTCTCAACGTCTCGAGTCCTCGTATGCTACAACACAGGTTCGTACATGCTTGTTATGTGGCATTATGATCAAACCCCTTAACCAACCATTTAGAATGACTAAAATACTTTTAGAGTCTTTAAGTATTTTAGGTGTCAAAGTGCACTTTAGGTGCAAAATAGAATAAGCGCCACTTTAGGTGTTGAAGTAATATAGTAAGTTTTACAAATGATAAAAATATGATGACATTAGGAATCAAACATTTTTAGTAACTCATTAACTTACTAAAACAATATTACTTAGGCAATATATATATATACATTTTACAAGTTTACTTTCATACATATCTTAATCTAACAATAGAAATATAGATATTACATCAAGGCATGCATCATGTGTAAGATGTCTTACACACATGGAAAGATTCTCACTCAAACTATTGTGTGTTGACTTGTAGAATCTTGATTTGACATGCATAGATATGGAAAGATTTAGTAGCCTATGGTTTATGTCTTTGTAAGTCTTGGAAAGTAGTTTTGGAAAACTACTTTGCTTGTTTACCTATAAATAGGTAACCCATGGTTTTCTTATAACTTGATGAAAAACCACACACATATAGATTAATAGAAAACCATGTAGAAACATCAATGAATCACCCTTTCCATAATGATCATAATGTTACTAACTCTCAGTATGTTGTAAGCATACTTCATGATCCACCAAGAAGGTTAGAAGATCTTGAAGTCATCATTCATTCAAGTATACCAACAATTGAAGATTTAAGGGCACTTGACATCCTCAATGATTGAAGACTTCTTATTCAAGAAGTTCATTTAGATTAGACATCTATATCCATTAGACATGTATGTCTTGGATTATCATTGTATCATCACAATATAGATTAGATGGTTTATGTGTTTGTGCCATAAAACACAAGGTTTCTATGTTGGGCCACAAAACATAGTGGGAGTGGTTGTACCCTTGGGAAAGAACTCGACATCTAGCTTAATGTCGGAAATATTATATGCGACGATAGGAGTGGTTGTACCTTTGTAAAAGAACCTGGTATTTAGCTTTGCACCGGATAAAGTGTAAGTGTTGACAGTAATGAGTTTGAGAGAGAACACACAATTTCACACAGTGAATTATTCTCATTGAATCAAAAATGATGAGTTTACAAGGATTTATATATACAATCTGAAAGAGGGAAAATAAGTTCTAACTAACTTTCTAAAAGTTACAATTTAGTCCTTGAACTATCTATCCAACATCACTTTGACACTCCCCCTCAAGTTGAGAAGTGGAAGAATTGGAAACTCCCAACTTGGACATGAGTTTTGAATGCTGTTCTTCTGGTAGCACTTTTGTGAATACATCAGCCAACTGTCCTTTTGTGGACACATAAGATGGATTGACTTGACCACTCTTCACTTGGGCTCTTACATAGTGGCATTCCACCTCTATGTGTTTGGTTCTAGCATGAAACACCGGATTTGCAGCTAGGTACAAAGCTGCTTGATTGTCACACTTCAAATCCACTAGACCAAGCTCTTTAATGCCCAAATCTTTGAGTAATGAAACAAGCCAAGTCACCTCACAACAAGTCAGAGCCATTGCTCTATACTCTGCCTCAACAGAGGATCTGGACACCACACTTTGTTTCTTGGATTTCCATGAAATAGGTGACTGTCCAAGCAAAATACAATATCCAGTTGTAGACCTTCTAGTCATTGGGCAGCTAGCCCAATCACTATCACAATAAGCAGTTAAATGAGCAGCAGAATCATTAGCTAGCAAAATCCCTTGACCTGGTGATTTTAGCAAATACCTCAACAAATGCTTGACTGCTTGCATGTGAACTGAGGTTGGGTTTTGCATAAATTGACTGAGGAGTTGAACTGTGTAGCATATGTCTGGTCTAGTGATAGTTAGATAGATGAGCTTGTCAATGTACTTTCTATAGACTTCTTGATCAGGCAATGGTGTACCAACATTAGCTTGTAGCTTAACATGGGGATCCATAGGCAGTTTATAGGTTTTAGCATTTGTTAGTCTAGCTTCTTGCAACAAGTCAGTAGTATACTTTTTCTGTGAAATGAAGATTCCTTGATCACTTCTGCATACTTCCAAACCCAAGAAATAATTCAAATCACCCAGATCTTTCATATGAAAATGTGAACTCGATTGAGATTTCAAAGCTTGAATCTCCTTGTTGTCTGAACCAGTTATCATCAAATCATCCACATATACCAGAACAACTGTGAATGATTCACTACTTGTTTTGACAAACAATGAGTAATCTGCCTTTGACTGAATATATCCAAATGACAATAAGGCTGATGACAATTTGCAAACCACTGCCTTGGTGCCTGCTTGAGTCCATAAAGGGATTTTTTCAGTTTGCAAACAAGGTTTTGGTTGGGAACAACATCTTGCACACTCTCCCCCTTACCAACATAACCTTGTGGCATTTTCATGTACACTTCTTCAAATAAATCACCATGCAAAAAGGCATTGGAAACATCCATTTGACAAATGTCTCAACCTTTCATGGCTGCTATTGCCAACAAAGCTCTTACAGTCACCATCTTAGCCACTGGTGCAAAAGTTTCTTCATAGTCTACTCCTTTCCTTTGTCTATTGCCATTTACCACCAACCTTGCCTTCTTTTTATCCTCAGAACCATCTGCATTATACTTTATTTTGAAGATCCAGTGACAATCAATAGCCTTTTTGTCTTTAGGTAAGGCTGTCACTTCCCATGTTTCATTGTCTTCCAAAGCTTTAATCTCCACATCCATAGCAGTGCACCAAGCAGGAATCTTCACAGCTTCTTTGAAATAAGTTGGTGCAGTTTGAGCTAATAGTTCACACAAAAAGGCTTGAAACTGAGATTGCAAAGGAGTCACTGAAACTTGATTAGCTCTTGGCATCTGAGGAGTAACATAGTCTTTTTGCCAAATAGGTGGTACAGGGACCCTAGATGACTTCCTTGTGCCTACATTGTGAGTATCTGAGGTTGTCCCAAACACTGGTTAAAACTCTGGTATTGATGGGGCCACTGGAATTTCTTCTGATTGCTCATCATTATCATTTGCAGTTTGCTCATGTGAAGGTGAGTCATGTGAAGATACTGGTTCACTTGCAGATTGCTCTAGTTCAGCAAGATTGTGTGGCTCAAGAGTAGAATTGGCTGGTTGACACAAAATCTTCATACCATATAGGAGAGGATACAGGAGCTGGAATTGGTTGTAGTACTTGATTCATACTAGATTTTGAATAAGGAAATATATGTTCATAGAACTTCACATCCCTTGAAACAAATCTAGTATGATTCAACAAGTTTAGCAATTTGTACCCTTTTTGATGTTGTGGATAACCAAGAAACACACAAGGAACACCACTGGAGTCAAATTTATCTGCAACCCTTGATGGATTACTTGCAACAGCCAAACAACCAAATACTTTTAAATGTCCATACTCAGGTTTAGATTGCATCAAAATCTCATATGGTGTCTTAAAGTCAGGAACTGCAGTAGGGAACCTATTTATGAGATAATTTGCTGTAATAACACAATCTCCCCAATAGTGAACAGGCAAGTGAGCATGAAGTCTTATTGCTCTAGCAACCTCCAAAATATTCCTGTGTTTCCTTTCTACTCTACCATTTTGCTGTGGTCTATCCACACAGGATGTTTGATGTTCAATTCCAAGAGACTTCATATAAGGTCCTATTGAGCTTTTGAGAAACTCTAATGCATTGTCAGACCTTATTATCTTAACCTCTTTCTCAAATTGTGTCTTGACAAAAGTAACAAAGGACTTTGGAACATTATAAGCATCAGATTTCTTAACCAACAAATATGTCCAAAGAGCCCTGCTACAGTCATCCACTATAGTCAAAAAGTATCTATGTTGTCCTACAGTTGGTACTTTGTAAGGACCCCAAATGTCAATATGAATGAGATGAAAAGGCACTTTAGAATGACATGTACTAGCAGTGTAAGGAAGCTTAGCAAATTTAGCCATAGGACAGGTCAAACATGCTTCATTACTAGTATTTGTATGACCTTTTGGCACAGAATCAATGTGTTTAAGAGTACTATTAGAAACATGACCAAGTCTATGGTGCCACAGACTATATGAATTATTGCAAACACCGGAAGCAAATGTTTGAGGAATTGAACAATTTGCAAAGAAAGGAATACAAGCTGCAATCTTCAAGTGCAGACACAACCATAGAAGAGAGTTGAGCATGCACTTGATCCAAAGGAAGATTGAGCAGATGATAGAGACTAGCCTTCTTCTTACCCAAGCCCAACACCTTCCTGGTTTTCAAATCCTGAATAACACAAAATTGTTCATAAAAGGTGACAAAACATTGAGAGTCCTTTGTCAGTTTAGAGACTGACAAAAGTCTGAATTTGAAGGAGGGGACAAAAAGAACATTTTTGAGTTCAATTTTGTTTTGTAACACTACATTCCCAACTTGTGAAATGACAGAAGTATGACCATTAGGCAAATTGATCATTTGTTTATACTTAAGGGTCTGAACATCAATTAAATCTTCACTATCTGGGGACATATGATCACTGGCTCCAGTATCAATGATCCAACCTTCTATCACACCATTGACACAAGAAAAACAGTAAATTGTACCTTCACCAAATGGATGATCCATTTCAGTAGGTTCTTGAGCATTCTGATTGAAATGTGGTAAACTTTTCATGAGTTGTTCAAACTGTTTTGAAGTAAACACCACATGACTACTATTCTCAACCACTGCAACAGTCCTTCTAACATTTCCATTGCAATTTTTTACCACCACTTTACCTTTCTGCCCTTGCTTATACTTGTAATGCCACACTGGATAGCCAATCTTCTCCCAACATTTCTCTGGTGGATGCCACTTGAATCCACAGATAGTACACTTGTCTTTTATCTCACCCTTGCTGTAAAGAGTAGTTGATTCAACACCCAAATGACCACCATTTCAAAACACCCCTCTCTGTGACTCTTCTTGTTGAAGCAAAGAACATGCAGATTCAACACTAGGAAGAGGAGTATCCAACAGCAATTGACTTCTTTGACTTGAAAAATAATCATCAAGACCATTAAGAAACTGAAACAGCCTTTGCTCCTCTTTTTGAGTGTTCAAAGCATTCAAGAACACAACAACTTCTTGAGTAATATTCACAATTCTTGGCAATTCATTCATGGAATCTAACTCTTCCCAAACACACTTCATATTGGTGTAGTATTCACTAATGGATCTCCCTGATTGCATGATGCCATATGTTTCTTTGTTGAGTTTATACTTATGAAACCCATTACTCAGTGCAAATCTTGTTTCCAATTGAAGCCATATGGCATGAGCAGTCCCCATGAACATTATTGACTTACCAATAGACTCAGAAACAGAGTTCATCAACCAAATAATTACCAAGTTGTTACACGTATCCCATTGTTCTTGCAAATTAGCATCATCCATGGATCTTGGTACAGTTCCTCTAATGAATCCCAACTTGCGTTTGGTAGACAAAGCTATCTCAACTGATCTTCTCCAAGATCGATAGTTCTGAGCCCCAATCAACTTTTCAGTTACCATTAGTGTACCAGGACCATCTGATGGATGTAAGAACAGAGTATTTTGAATCAACATTTGCTTATTCATCATTCCAGCAGTTTCAGTTGAAGCAGATGATGAAGACATGATTAGAGATCCGGAAGCGTTTTACTTTCAATTTTCAAGAAACCGTTACAGTAATAACGAACTGATTTACAAATTCAATCCAGAGATAGACACATGAATTGAATCAATTACAGGTGATAATGAAGAAATTTGATAGAAATTGATGAAGTAATGAGGAAATTTGGAGTTCTAATGATGATTTTATGATGGTTTATGGTGATAGAAGGTGATCGGAAAAATTAGTTATGATGGTAAAAGGTGGCTGGAAAATTTAGTTATGGTGGTTGTAACGGTTACAACATATCAAGAACTTATCACTGAGCTCTGATACCATGTTGACAGTAATGAGTTTGAGAGAGAACACACAATTTCACACAGTGAATTATTCTCATTGAATAAAAAATGATGAGTTTACAAGGATTTATATACAATCTGAAAGAGGGAAAATAAGTTCTAACTAACTTTCTAAAAGTTACAATTTAGTCCTTGAACTATCTATCCAACATCACTTTGACAGTAAGCAACGATTGTAAGGTTTTTTCCGCCGATAAGGGAGCTTGTTGATCTAGTGAAGTAACTATCGAGTTGGGTACTCGAGGAGTGGAGTAGGGCGGAGAGGAGATCCGTGACCGAACCACTATAAATCCTCGTGTTCGGTTTGCTCTTTCTTTTACTTATTGCTTTACATTAATGTTTGCATTATGTGATTACTTGTGTTGTGACTTGTTGATTGTACTTGTGAGATAAGATGTTTTAAGTTATGCTAGTCACTAACTACACGTAACATCTTTCATATTAGAACAAGCTAAAATGGATATTTGATACAAGTTTTAAAGTTTTTAACCGGTAAACTATTCAACCCCCTTCTAGTTTTCCACAATACCCTTGAGGTAACTGCATATAAACATCTTACTCAAGTCCACCATATAAGAATGCATTATTAATGTCAAGCTGATACAATGGCCGGCCAGTTTGAACAACTAGACTAATAATACATCTAACAGTAACAATTTTAATCACAGGTGAAAAAGTTTCTTCATAATCTATTCCCTATTTTTTAATAAAGTCTTTGGCTACAAGCCTGGCTTTAAATCTTTCAACACTTTCATCAAACTTATACTTAATTTTCCACACCCATTTACATCCTATGGCTCTTCTACCAGCAGGTAGTTCAACCACAACCCAAGTATTATTTCTGTTAAGAGCTTCTATTTTAAGATTCATGGCATCAGTCAATTTGCTATCTTTGATAGCTTCATTATATGTTTTTTGGTTCAGAGATTTTGTTAGGACTAGTAGAAAACACATAATTTTCTTTACTTAGTCTACTGTAATTAACAGATTTATCAATGCCAATATTTAACTTTGCCATCTAAAACAAAATCACTCAGTTTAGTTGGCATATTAGATTTTCTAACATAAGTTCTCATATTAGCTTCTTTGTCTGGAGTCACCACAGGTGTAATTAAAGTTTCATGAAACATATCATTAAATTCTTGATAATAATCATCATCACCGTCAGATATTTTATCATTATCATCAAGTGAGGCATTCTCCTCACCACCACGGTTGACATCAACTGTGACATCAGGATGCACCACCTCATCCTCAAAGATGTCATTAGATGAGCCTCCAAGTGGAGGTTGGTCTATGCCTTTACTCTTTTCAGGAATCTTAACAGATTCTTTCTCTCTCTTATCATCATAGGGTTCATCTGATGTTCCTAGGCCAGAGTTAAAAAAGTATTGACTATTAGTATTTTGAAACTCAAACTCAAAATCTTTGTCTTCTGAACTATGCTTGAAAGGAAAAACTGTTTCATTAAAATTCACATCTCTTGAATAAAAAACCTTTTTACTTTCCAAACCAAACAACTTGTAACCTTTTTTAATCAAAAAAATAGCCAATAAAAAACATTTTTCTGACCTAAAAGAAAACTTATCTAAGTTATTCAAAATAGTTGAAAAACACAGACAACCAAAAACTTTTAACAGAGAGAGATTAGGTTCACATTTATAGATCAATTCAGATGCTGACTGTCCAGATAACACAGAGCTTGGTGTCCTGTTAATTAAGTAAACAGTAGTTAGAACACACTCAGACCACATGTTCAATGGTATTCCCCCATGAAACATGAGGTCTCTAGCTACATTTAACATATATTTGTGCTTTCTTTCAGCTAAACCATTTTGTTGTGGGGTATAAGAACATGAAGTTTGTTGATGAATACCTTTTTCCTTACAAAATTTATCCATATTTTGATTTACAAACTCTGTTCCATTATCACTTCTAAAAATCTTAACAGTTTTATCAAACTTATTTTTGATTAGATTATAGAAAGTAACAATATGTGAAAACACCTCAGTTTCCCCTTAACATAATCACCCAAACAACTCTTGAAAAATCATCAACAACATACTTTGAACTTTATAGGGACCCTAAACATCTAAGAGAACAATCTGTCCAACATCAGTGGGTTGATGTTCAACATCAGAAGGATGACCAAGTCTGTTATGCCATATACACTTAGATAAACAACAAACTTGAATATTATTATCGGTTAACTTTTTACCTGTATTACGAAAATACAGTCAATTGGATTGATTACCAGTCCCCATCTGGGTCTTTAGAACAGAATCCTGAAGAATACAAACATCTTCATAAAAAATGACTCTGCATTTATTATCCTTTTTAAGTTTGTGAACTAATAACAGACTAACTTGATATCCAGGTACTACCAATACATTATTAATGACCAATTTATCAGTTAATTTTAAACTTCCAATATGAGTGACTTGAGTTTTAGTGCCATTAGGATGACCAATAGTCATATTAAGTTTGGATACATCAACTAGATTAAACATGTTCAGGATATTATAAGTCATATGTTGACTTGCACCTAAATCAATGATCCAGCCAATGTATACATTATAAGTGCTAATGTTGGTATTGTGATTAAATAATTTAGAATGACAAAAGCTTATAACGCAATTTATACCTGCAATGTTTGCAGGCATACTGCTACAACCAGATTTCTCATTGATCAAGGCCGTGAGCCTTTGATACTGATCATCTGTAAGAGTATTAGATGATCCGGCAGGCTTATCCTTTTGCCCTTAAACAACATTGCTATTAGAATGGTTTTGATTAGAAACATTTTTCTTTTGAAAACCAGCAGGATAACCAACTAACTCAAAACATCTATCAGCAGTATGACCATTCATTTTACAATGTGTGCAAACCAAATTAGGTCTATTTAACCTCCTAGGCTGATTAGTGTTATTATTAGTGAAAGTGTTCTTGTTGGCAGACCAACTAGAGTTTCTAGGATTAGCCTTAGAAACAAAAGCAGTGTTATCAGATTTAGAAACACTGTGAGAAGTAGTACTTGTGTGAGATTCATCCTTGGACAAGGTGGCAAAAGTCCCTTTCACATCAGGAATAGGATCAGTGGTAAGGATTATACTCCTAATAGGAGCATAAATCTCATCCAAACCATGAGAAATTGCATCCTTATAATAAGTTTGTTATGTGCCTTAAGTTTGGCTGAACCATCACAAGTACACTCTGGCAAACAGACTAGAGAGTCATTTTGCCTCCACAGAGCATTGAACTTATGATAGTATTCAGACAGAGATATTCCAGATTGTGTAATGAGTGAATTTTATAATGCATATTAAAGATTATTGAAGCATCTTGTTTATCATATGTTTCTTTTAATTCATCCTAAACATCCTTAGCATTTTTTACTAAAAATTTGTCCCATAAACACTTCTTATGAAACACATCCAAGATAAAACCATAGAGTTACACCTATCCCATTGTTCTTGCATAAAACCAATTTCCTCAGGCCTTTTAATTTTACCATTAATAAAACCAAGTTTAATTTTAGTATGAATTGCTATAGTAATAGCAGCAGCCCATACTTTGTAATTTTCTGGACCTTCCAGTTTAAAACTTATAAGTGGTATGCCATTAGTGTCATTACTATGCAAAAATAATGGCTCAAACTGATCAACTTGATCAGAACTACCACCTGAACTAGATGGTTTAGCCTTATTCTTATCTTCACCACCAGACATGATGAAGACTCGAAGGATACATAAAAAGAAAATAACCAAATACACCTTGTATCTCCTTAGTCACAAATAAACCACCAACAGCCAATAACACCAACACAAACAAATCCGTTAACCTACAGTTCGTCTCATGCAATTTCTAGAAATCCTAAGAAAAAACCTAAAAGAAGGTGCGAGAGGTGCTACAATGCACGCAACTCCAGCAATAATTGATCAAGAAGATCAATAAAAACAATCAATAAGCAGCGGAATCCAAAATCAAAGTACCTGAAACATATCAAGAAGAAAAAAATTAGTAAGACAGTTATGTGTACACAACACAACAAAAAACAACTAGATATAATACAAATTGAAACAAAATATGGGAGATCAATAAAATCAAGATCAATGAAATCAAGATATAATCCTGAATTAGGGTTTGATACAGTAAACCCTAATTTTGATGACACACCAAAAAAATCAAGATCAATGAAAATCTTGACTAAACTCAACTGATTAACACTCGTTAATCACTAACAAGAACACCAGAACAAAATACCCCAATTTTTAGAAAAACCCTAAAAATTGAAATTGATCAATTGACCTTCAATTGATGCCAGAAATATTAAATTAAAACACTAATTGATTGAATTATACTTAGATCAAGTAAGATCTGACAAAGAATAAAAAAAACCCCAAATTTAACGAAACCCTAATTTTTAGGAAAACCGATTTTGATGAAAAACACTTTGTATCAAAGCAACCTGGCTCTGATACCATGTTAAAAACATACAAAGTGATGATCAATCACAAACAAACAGTTAAACAAAATTTTTTTATTCGTATCAACCCAACCAACCACCCCTTATGGTTGATACATTATGAGTGTTTTTTACAATACAAGAAAATAATAAAACGAATTACAATGAAAACAAACTAAAACTATTATCAACTGTGTGTAGAAAACACATAGAAACCCTAATGCGTCTAAGAGAAGAATGAGAGAAAGTGAGGCTTAAATAGACTTGAATTGACTTGACTTGAGTCTTTGGTCTTTGACCGCATCCATCCTTGAACTTATGAACATCTGCAGAACTAGTCCCTTAACTTCCACTCTCTCTTTACTTAAACTTGCACAACACAAAACAAGAGGAAAACAAGAATACCAAAATTACAATATAAGCCGTTAGCTTATATCTTTCAACAATTTATAAAGTAAATTTAATACATGGACTATTTTGTAAGAAAGTTATAGTGATTGGGTGTAGTAGCAATTGAAAAAAGAAAAACAATAAAACAATGGCAGAAGCGAGACTCAAACTCAAGTCCACAGCATCACTAAAGCTTCAACAAATTAGCGTGTTCAAGAAATCCAAGAAACTGACAAACCAAGCCAACTCACTCAATTCAAAATCGCTGAAAAACGATAACCAAAAAAACCCACTTATGACGACGATTTGGTTTGTTAGTTGATTTTGTTTTTATTTTCAAATATGCACCGTTACTCGAAACAGTGTATAATACACATGTAATTTTAAACTAACTATTTATAAAATTGTACCATCATTTATTATACTTTGTAGAACTACATTAATTCTATAGCATAACTACTTTTTACTTACTTAATATGAACATCTACAAATGTATAATGTCTGTGTATGATAAATATGAGAATAAATTTATAAATGGCAGATAAATAGTTTTAGTTAACTAAATTACTATATATGATGATTTATTTTATTTTATTTTTATTATTTTTTTTTCTTTTAACGGCAAATTTTAATAAAAGATTCTAGCAAAGAGCTGAAAAAGAATACATGAAAGTTATAAAGGGTGTTGCAACCTATCATTCCAACTTATAGCTAAAAGAGTTTTAAACTTTAACCAAATGTAAAAAAATAGACAAATATTATCAAAAAGATTGCTTTTCCTCATATTACGAGAGTTGGAAACAACGTTGTTCCGAAACTTCCAAATAATCCAATAGGTGGTTGCAGGTATAACTTCCATCTTTACTTAGTTATCCTTTGTAGTTTGCGAATTACCGATCCAAGACATAGCCTTCCGTATAGGAATAGATGTAGGAAACTGAGAACCACTCCATATCCGAATACGTCTCCAAATGTTGGATGCCAAATCACAAAAGGAAAGAATATGATCAGTAGATTCGACGTTGTAATTACAAACAAGGACACAAATGGTTTGGAGATCTAAACCTTTTCAAGAGAGATTAAGACGATAAGGGAGTCTATCAAGCATAGCTCGCCACATGAAGATATGAACCTTCATAGATGGAAGGATAATATCATCAATATGTTGTCGTGTTTCCCGAACACTGAAGGATCTGTCCAAACTTAATGACCAAATCCAAGTATCTATATCAGATGACGTACTTACATGATGGATCTCCGAGAGCAGGGTGGCCAGCAGAGTGCTATTCCGACCAGATGTGATATCACGATGCCAATTCCAGTTCCACTCTCCATTTATAAAACGCTCACAAACTTTTGCATCTTCGTTGCAGTCAAGACTAAATAGACGATTAAATCTATCTTTGAAAGGAGAGTCCCCTATCCAAGTATCTTTCCAGAAGCGAACTAAATGACCATTGCCAATTTTATATTGAATAGCAGTGTTGCAAAAATCGGCCGAATCGGCCGATTAATTGGCGATTAATCACTAATCGGCCATGGACCTTGGAGAGATTTACAAGGTAATCGGCCGATTAATCGGCCGAGTCAAGAAAATCGGCCGATTAATCAGTTAAAAATCGCTAATCGGCCATGGACCGCCTCAGTACCGATTCACGATTTTTGCAACATTGTTGAATAGTACCTTTAGGAATTACGTTGTTATCGTGGAGATAATTGATGGAGGCAGTGATCTTAGCTCAAACCCCATGCGTTTTACATACTTCAGGATATAAATCGGCTTCGTCACCATGGATAGATTTGATTAGCTTAACCCATAATAGATTTGAGTTATTAACTAATCTCCACCGCTAGTTTTGGAGTAAAGCAAGATTAAATACTTTTAGACTTCCAATACCTAGACCACCTTTATCACGGGAAGCCAATACATTAGGCCATTTAATCCAAGCTATGTTTCGAGATTCATAAGATCCTCCCCAAAAGAAAGTAGCCCGAAGACATTCCAAAGCGTTAGAATGGTTTATGGAACTCTAAAGAGGGATATGTATATCCATAAACTTCCAAGAACCGATTTAAGAAAAGTCATACACCCTCTAATAGAGAGAAGGTTCGCCTTCCATGTAGATAGCCTAACTTTGAACTTATCTACCATGGGATGCCAATTGGTAGTGATAAACATGCTAGATCCAATCGGAAAGCCTAGGTATGTGAACGGAAATAAACTTGCTGCATAACCCGTAATCATGATTTGAATGTAACTATTGTGATGAAACAACTATTTATGTGATTTTATTTTTCTAATGTTATCTAATTTTATTACTATGCCATTTTACGTTCTATTTTATCAAAAGGCTTGTGTCTCGATATTACTCCTTATTGTGTAAGAAGCTCACAACACAAATGGTTGTGGGTTTAAGCACTGCTTAGGACATGTGGATTATTTTGTGGTTGTATATTGTGATTTGTGAGATAGATAATTGTCGTTCTAAAAGAATATTAAAAAAAANTAATGCTTGCGGCAGAGATACCCTTAGACAAGGTTCCAAACACTCGGTAATTTCGAAATGTAGTTAAAACTAAAATTGAAAATAAGAAGACAGCGAAGTGAAGAGGATCCGACGTTAGTTACGGGGAAGCACAAATACGACCCGATCCATAGTTTTCGCGCCCTTGCTTCAATGTGCAAATAGCTTAAACCCTAAAATATCACCTTCCTCCTTCCCTCCCTCCCTCCATAATGAAAATATATAAATTTTGAAAAATGCGAATAATAAAATTAAATGACTGATCCGTCCTCCATTGCGTTTTTTTAGGATTAAGGCCTTCACCGACGAATCTTGTATCTCCCTCTGTCTTCACAGTAGTGAGGGATTAAACAGATCTCAAGCAAACTCATTAATTTTTTTTATATTCAATCATCAGTTTATCATCAGCTTATGCTGCTGCTACTTAATCATTCAATAGTTATTACGATTGTCATTTAATAAGCACCATGAAGTGCGCCGTACTTGACCCTCGTTTCTTTTCCATTGGGAATCGTTTCTTTCTTCTCCTTGGTGTTTTCCACACTATAAATTCACCAATGAACTTGCTTCCATTCATCAACTTTCACTTCCTACTTGTAACTCATTCTCTCACTGTTCGCTTTCGCGGACCTCGTCTCTGCATTCTTTTTTCTGTAAGTATTTTAGTTAAAAAAGTTTCTAGGATTACAATCATTGTCAACCTCATTTTGGTGTAGTGTAGTGTGAACCTCGAACTCGTATATGTTTTCGTGTTTCAACATATATAGGCAGAGTTTCTCCTAGTATATATATAATGCTCCGTTTAGTTTGTTCATTTGGAGTTTAACTGATTTGTTTTTAAATGATACAGGTATTAAATTTTGGGAAGGGTACTCTTGCGACATGAAGCGGGTCGATTTCCTACCATTTTATCTGGGACTATTGGCTTTGGTGTGTGTTTCCTCTGTCAATGCTGAAGACCCTTATAGAAATTTCAAATGGGTTGTTACATATGGAACTGTTTCTCCTCTTGGTGTTCCACAAAGGGTAAATTATTTACTTTAATCTTAGCTCTATCCATTATCAAAATGATACAGACACTCTTAAGGAATAACTGTTTTATATGTAACTATTGCAGGGTATTCTTATCAATGGGATGTTTCCAGGCCCAACTATTTACTGCGAAACTAATGACAATGTGGTTGTTGAAGTCGTCAATAAGCTTGATGAGCCTTTCCTCCTCACATGGTACGTCGTTTGACCTTCTTGTTTGTCCATTTATGATTTCGAGTTACGTACTTATGTGATTACTTAAAATTGGGCCAACAGGAATGGGGTCAAGCAAAGAAAGACTTCATGGCAAGACGGAGTGCTTGGGACTAACTGTCCAATCCCACCAAACTCAGCATGGACATATCATATGCAAGTCAAAGATCAGATTGGTACCTTCTCATACTTCCCTTCACTCGGAATGCATAAAGCTGTTGGGGGTTATGGTGGGTTCAATATTGGAGCAAGGCCCGTCATTTTTGTTCCGTATCTTAAACCGGTTGCTGAATTCACCTTGCTTGTGAGTGACTGGTGGAAATCCGATCACAAGGTTTGTATTCTCTTATGAACTTCAATCGATAAATTTATGTCATTTTCAAACAGTCATTGACTCCTTTTTTTCTTCAGGCGCTAAGACAAATACTGGACTCAGGGAAATCTCTTCCTAAGCCTAATGCCCTCCTTATCAATGGAAGTCCACGTGCTACATCTTTCACTGGTCAAGCAGGTATTGATCCCTTTACGTATTACTAAATTTTAGTATTAATGTACAATCTTCATATACTTTATAATCTAATATGATATGTGTTCTTATCATAATGGTTAACTAACTCTGTTTTATCGGATTTCAGGTCAAAGGTACTTGTTTAGGGTGTCAAATGTTGCTTTACAAACTTCAGTTAACTTTAGGATCCAAGGCCATACAATGACATTGGTTGAAATAGAAGGCGCTCATACCCTACATGAATCATATGAGTCATTTGACCTTCACGTCGGTCAATCTGCTTCTTTCTTGGTCACCCTTCATTCTCCTGCAAAGGGTTATTACATTGTCGCTTCATCTAGATTCACAAAAACGGTTCTTACGGCCACCGGAATTCTTCATTATCAAGGATCCACAGCCAAACCTTCTTTGCCGTTGCCAATTGCACCTACCTATCAGATTCACTGGTCAATGAAGCAAGCCAGGACAGTCAGGTAAAACTTATGTATAATTTTCTTTAAGTCCCGTATTTCCCTCTATAACAATGATATTTACCTTTCTGTTGCTTTTTTTAGATGGAACTTGACAGCAAATGCAGCAAGGCCCAACCCTCAAGGTTCATTTCACTATGGTACAATCCCAATAACCAGAACAGTTGTCCTTGCTAATTCAAAAGCTAAAATTGGTGGCAAACTCCGGTATGCTGTGAATAAGGTGTCACACATCGACCCAGGCACCCCATTGAAGCTTGCTGACTATTTTAACATTCCTGGAGTATTCAAACTAGACTCGATCAAACCTGCACCATCTGCTGGCCCTGCAGTTCTTGCTCCATCTGTAATGGGTTTTACTCTTCATGATTATGTTGAAATCGTCTTCCAGAATAACGAAAACTCTATTCAATCATGGCATCTTGATGGTTATGACTTTTGGAGCGTTGGGTAAGCTTCTTTTTTTTGCTAGTAAATACCAAAATGGTTCATCTGAAATTAAAATACTCATTATAATCATAATTGGCAAATTGTAGTTTTGGTGGTGGGCAGTGGAACTCGACACTGAGGAAGAGATTCTACAATCTGAATGACGCTACCTCACGGTACACCGTCCAGGTAAAGGAACTTTACTTAGTCATCCTTTAGCAACATAAGCTGTTAATAAAAGTCAGAAGGAGGCTTAATAAACAGTCTTCTGATCATCTTGTTTTTGGATTACTTGCAGGTTTACCCAAAATCTTGGAGTTCGATATTGGTTTCATTGGACAACAAGGGGATGTGGAATTTGAGATCCGCAATCTGGCCAAGGCAGTACCTGGGACAGCAGTTGTATGCTAGAGTGTGGAATGATGAGAGAAGTGTGTACACTGAATACGAGATCCCTCCAAACGCATTGCGTTGTGGCAAAGCTCATTAACAGAAATATGTTAGAATTGTGTTCGAAATGCGGCTTTCGTTCTCCCTTACATCAGTTACGAGGGTGTAACCATGGCGTTTAGGAGAATAAGAATAATTATAAGTTCATTTGTGCTCTAATTGCTTCCTAGTACAAAAAAATTATTAGATACGTGTTCACTTTGAGTTTTATGTTTCATTCCTTTTAATCATAGTGTAATACTTGTTTTATTTGTTATAAAGGTTTAATAAACTTCTTTTCATTAACATGATGATTTTATTTCTTTAATTGATATGTTTCAATCCTTATAATTTGGTCATGAATTTCTTATAGTTAACTTGTCAAAACATGTCAAAAGCTTAAAGTTCTAAGGGTGTATTAGTTTTTAGGGTATCGGAATGAGTTTGAATTCTATATAAATTGTTTGGTTAGAAGGTTTGGATTTTGAAAATTGGCAATCATACCCATAAATAAGGCATAGTTCATACTCACCATAAAGACGAGTTTTCTCTCTCGTGAATGGTATCCATTCCTATACCGATACCCACATTGAAACCAAACGTTCCCTTAACTGTTTGTGAAATGTATCTCCACTACAACAAAATTGTCATTTGTTCACGGTTTGTAAAAGTGTGAACTTTTCTCTTACAATATTCATATTTATAAACTTGTTAGCTTAATTACACTTATAAGTGTGAGAAGCACATAATGTCATAAAAGTTGTCACACTTTTTATTGTGATAAGAGAACCTCACACATTTAACTGTGATGTAATTTACTTAGGTGGTGTTTGAATTCGATTTAATTGACTTAATATGAAAAAAAACTGAATTCATTAAGTCTTATGAAAATTGCTTTTGTGGCTTAATTTAGAAACATGAATGAAAATATTAATTTAAAACTGATTGTTCATGTGTTTGATGAGTACTTGAAGTAGTGTTGAGAGATTGAGTTCCTAATTCCTGTACTTCTGAAATCTTCCATTCTGAAAGATTATACAGAAAACAATCATTAACTTTTGAAGGCGAACTTGATTTGAAATAGAGTTTGTGAGATTTTGTAAAATCAATTGAAACTAAGAGTCCTCCATATGTGACATCGATTTTGAAAGTGCTCAAGAAAATGTCTACAATAAAGTTTTATCTCCGCCACCTTGTCTAGACACCTTGGTTTACTAGTATGACTTTGTTTTGTGTCCTAAACGTATGACTTGCTTTAAGTTTTTCTCAAGTTGTATTCATACAAAAGTTGTAATTATTTTCATTCATGCAGCTGTATTTTACAAACTAATGTCTAAAATGATTGTCTTAAGTTTTTCTTGATTTTATAATTAGAAGTCAACTGTTATTTATGTACCTCATTGTATAACCATTCAACCTATCTAAGATCATTTTAGGAGTGTTTGGGATTGCTTTGCAAAATGGCTTTCTCAAAAAGTAGGCCTTAACTTGCTTTCTTAAAACTGTGTTCTGTTTCTAAAAAGAGAAAATTTTGTGTAGCCAACTCCCTACAATTTTGGGCTACAATTTGTGGGTCAAACACAAGACCTTTTATTGATTATGTGCATTCATCACATAGCATGCTTCGATTCCATCGTCCCTTCTTATAACTAGAGTCGAGACTCACGAGAGTGCCATTTTACATGTAGTATGTTGTAGTTATGACTATAATTATGCGATAGAAATTGTTGCGTAGTAAAAAAGGGAGATACTTGTACTTGCAATAACCACTAACCAGTAGCTCTCATAGTGGCACCTCCATTTGCTTGAGATTGGTAAGTAATTGCTATGACCTTTTTATGTTATAAACCTTATGTATTTGTTGTATGATATTTAACAGGAATTTGATTTTCAGTTTGAGGAGGAGTTGAAGCTAATGCCATCAAGGCATCAACTAAAGTTTGTTTTCTATCAGGTGGTATACAAACCTTGGCCTTTGTATTAATTGTATGATACAGTATTATTTATAATTAAATGGACAACCTTAAAATTCTAAGGATCGATTGAGTTTCTAACGAATTTAGCTTACTGTTGATACAAAAGTTGTGCGTTCCTTGTTTGGATTCCTTCCTTCGTATCAATTGCTTGATATTGCTTGAGACCTGCGCACTAAGAAAGAAACAAACACCGTTAGGCTTATCGAGGGATTGTCTCCCCCGATTATCCTCCGGCGTGAGAGTAAGTAATCGTAGTTTTAGGTTTGTGAGAAGAGTTAGGATCGCTTTGTGAATCGTACCTTTGCGAGGGTTAGGGTTCCCTCTATTTATAGGCATGTAACCGATAAGGTTACTTGTTCCTTACTCTACGGCGTATCCGCCGATATCGGATATTGCTAGTGAATATCTTCCTTGTTTAGAAGATATCCCTTTATCCGTTCCATAAATATGTTTTGGGCTTGGGCCTTATGGGCCAAAGCCATCCAGTTGGTAGTCCAACTGTCATGAATCTGGGCCACGCGTAGCGGGCTTAAATATTAGTATTGTTTACTAATCGGGTCCGTGACCCGGTGTAGACTATACGTCATCATGTCCCCCCAGTCTAGTGTGCGCACGACAAAGAGTGCGGATGCTAGACTAACAATGCCCAAATTATTCCCAACGCGTGCGTGGGAAGAATTCAAGTCGTTTGCCGCCAAAAGGGATGTGCAATGAATCTAGTTAAAAAAGTTTAAATCATTCACCTCGGGAAACGGAAACGCTATCCACGTGTCCCGTACCGTTTCAAACCCCAGCCACATATTCTGAGTTAGTGGGATCCACGTGTCAGTCATCGGTGGTGAGTGAGAAACATATAAATACCACTTCATTTTTACCGTGTTTTTCACAGTGAAAAAAGTGCGAGTTTCTCTCCAAAAAATACCTTCGTTCCGCCGCAACCCTCATTTTCTAAACCAAGGTAACCTGCGCCCACGTTTGAAAAATGGTTATTCAGTTGAGAGAGTGCCATTCTAATATATCCGAGGAAGAACTTCAACAGTTCTCCACGGACTACTATATACCCTTGGATCTGAATCCGGTGGTGCCGGATCCAGAAGATACCATAGAGGATTATCCCGTAGGGAAGGTGGGTGTATACACGCGATTTTTCGAATGGGCGAATTATCGCGTGCCCATCACCGTATTCCTGAGGGATATCCTTGTATACTATAGCATTCCTATTTCCCAGTTGCACCCCTTAGGCGCTGGGAAAATATCCAATTTCGAGGTTAACTGTCGTTTATTGGCAATTCCTCCCACCCTCCACCTTTTCCGTGCGTTTTATCGCACTACGTGGTTAAACGGGTGGATAACGTTCACGAAGCGCGTAGGCGCGCTTCAATGTTTTGCGAAGAAAGTGGACAAGCTTCCCAACTGGAGGGAAAAGTTCTTTTGGATTGATTCTGCTATCTTTCCATTTGACTTTCCCTTTCATACCAAGTTGTCGTTGGAGAAGGATGAGCGCCCTCTAGACACGTGGTACAACCTGGATCATGCGCGGACTATTGACGCGAACCGCCTCCATATCAGGCCGTACCCTGAGGCGTTCCTGGTGCACATGGGCATCAGTCGTAATTATTTCGACCCGCCTGACTGTGTCCCCATGTTTATAGCCGCGGATGGTTCGGGTTGGTGCTCATCCTGTCTTCTCTATCTTGTAAGCCTTTTTCTTTGTCCATATCTTTATGTAACGTATTTATGTTATTTGCGCAGAGATGGATTTGTTCGGGCTGGTAGAGATGGAAAACCCCAAGTCCGTTGCTGTTGGGGTGCGTCCGCTGAGGGATGGGGAGGACCCCATATTGGAGGCAACGCGGAAGCGCGTTACGGAGTTGGTCATCCCTGAACCTGAGGGTTCTCCTGCTAGGGCTGTTCCTATTCAGCAGGTCCCTCCACCCCAGCCGGTCGCGACGGAAGCGCAGCCTACCCCAACTGTAGCGCAGCCTTCCCCCCTGTCTGAGAATATCATCCGTGTTGACTCAGATGAGTCGGAGGAGGAGGTTGTACAGCTGAAGCGTAGGAGGGCGGCTGATGGTAATAGTGATGGTGCGGAGTCTTCTAAGAGACCGCGTTCTGAGACTGAATCTGTAGCTTTCTCCCTTGGGTGAGTCTGTTTAGTCAAACTTTTCTCTCTTTTTTTTTTGAGTTATCATCTAACTATTTCCATCTGTGGCGCAGTGAGGGCTCAGGAGACTTGAAGGAGTCCGTGACGGATTTGAAGGAGTCCGTGACGGCTTCTGAATCTGAGAAGAGTTTGCCCCTGTCCCCCCCGCACATGTAAGTATCCTGTACATGCTTTCGGTGTTTGGTGTATTTGAATTGTTTCCATATACTAACACTTAGTTACATTTAACTATGGTGCAGTGATCAACATATGAGGAGCAGCTGCGCACCTGGTGCGGGTGGGGAGAGTTCTGAGCCACATGTGGAGGTTGCTGCCCCACATGTGAGGAGCAGCAGCTATGGAGAGGGGTCTCCGAAAGAGAGTCCTTTTGTCGATGCAGCGCGCTCTCCCAGGGATATTGGCCAAGAGTCTAGGTCATTCGACTCTGTGATGGAGGAACTGGCCTCCGTCGCTGCGCACCAGTCTGAGCTGGTAGCGCAGGCTAGAGCAAACTACTCAGTGGAGAGTATTTGCTCCCAGTATGAGGAGCGGATCTCCTCTTTGACGGCGCAACTGGAGGCCGTCAAATTAGATTTAGCAAGCTCTAAGGCTGAGCAGCTGAGCTCCCAGGCTAAACTGGAGCGCGCAGAGCAATCTGCGCAAATTTTGGGTGATCAGAAGATAGCCGTGCTGATGCAGCTGGAGCAGGAGCGCGCTGGTCACGAGCGCTATCTAAGGGACTCCAAGTGGGTGCTAAAGCACTTTGAGCAGCACCTTGGAGATCACTATGCCAACCTGGAGGAGTTCCGCAGTCGGATCCAGTTGATGCTGAACAAGCAGGAAGAGAGGCTGCAGAGGCTCAGCATTGAGTACGACGAGGAACTGTATCCGCACCTGATGCAGTCTATTGCTGAGCGCAGGTACTTATTTCCTCGTTCTTTATGTTGCATTGTTTGCAAGTAATTATTTTTCCACTAATACTTGTGTATTTTGTCTGTTTGTTAGGTGGTTGATCAGCAATGGGCTGCGCCTTGCTGGCATGGGTACGCTGGAGCACCCAGAGGTTACTGGCGCCTTTAGCAAGGTTGTAAACTGTGCTAAAGACTATGGTAAGGCTCTGGCTATCGAGGCGCTTGCTGAGGCCGAGCAGTTGACTGTGCCTCCCACAGAGATCTCGTGGTACAAGGCTGCTGCACAGGCGGAGCTTACTGCGGCTATGAAAGGTTTGAAGGATCTTGACCTTCCCCATATTGGCCGGTTGGAGCGTGACCAAGATCAGCCCATCAGCGTCATCATGGCGGGGTTGACTCTTCCGCGCCATTTGGGAGAGAAGGCTGAGGAGCAGGCGGACTTCTTCCTGAAGCCGAGTGTGTCGCAGCTGAAGGTACCCATTTTTGCTCAACCACGTCGTATGTTGGATCC
>LBNU01016863.1:5944-20636 GCA_014162995.1 Artemisia annua | reverse complement strand
AGCTGAGGTAGCATCCCACACCTGTAATTTGTAACAGCAGAGTTAGATATTGATGCTGAGCAGCAGATAACATGACAAGATAAGTGTAACAAAGGACCAATTCATGACAAATAATTAACACAAAAGACCATGACAATCAAATTATGTATGATTGAATTATCAAGACTTTTACGCACATTTAGAAATATCATATTACGTTTGGTACCATTTTGGGCAGAGAAAAAAGAATGTCAGAATATTCAACATTTGCAAGCAAAACAAAAGAAAGAACGCAGAGTCCTTTTATGTGGAACAGAAAACTTTCAAAAAAAATTGTGCAACAAGAAAGGGTTAACATGCAACCCAAAAAAAGGATGCTGATATGAAGAAAATAAATTTAACGCACCTCAACTACATCTGGTCTTGCACTTATTTGCTTCAGTTCCGCAATCTTCATCCTGCGTTCAAGCTGAAGAATGTAACCAACATAATAAATTAGCACCAAGATGAAATAATGACGATAATATACACACGAAAAATAATAAAGACGCACTGTATGACCTTTTTCTTTTTATTAGAGATGCCACCTTTATCTTTTACTCGGGTATCTTGATCTTCTTCCTCTGAATCTGAGCTAGCTTTTTTGTTTAATGCTGCATTGGCAGCAGCCTCTTCTTTCTGGTCATTTTCCTGAGCAAGTTATAGACAAATAAAGTCACCGAGTCAGGAATCATAAGCACAGGGATTATAATTTCTAAATGTACAAGTTAACTAGAAACAAATTCTACCTCCAGAGCAGCAGTTTCCTTAAATGTGAACTTTTCGAAGACCTTTCTAAACTCATCGTCCAAGAAACCATCAAGTTCTGCTTTTTCTGGAATATACACAACTTCAACGTCCTCCAAAACCTTAAACAAAAGAAAACATCATTAGTAATATTGTAAAAAGAAGCTTATCATATTCAACATGAGTTTAGATGGGCAAATCAACTATTGGGATCGGGACGTCATCATACATATGACGTATACAAATGTGATCATATGGGCCTTTTATGATTTATGAATTAGCATTAACCATAGAATGACTCAATTCAAGTTTTGTGCTAATAACAAGTCTGATGAAGTACTTCCTGCCAGCATTATATTATAGCTATAGCGAGATAAAATACGAGAGCTTCTTCATTCAATATCCATTACTCTCATTGGGTTAAACAAACAGAAATAAAGTAACAATGTTTACACTAAGTACAAATAAGCTACACAGGTGAGGTGATGACCAATCTAGCAGGTTTATATGTATGTGACACATGGATAATAAGATTTGACAGTATGAAACTAAGAAAAATATTGCTTACGTAGCAGGTTTGAATAGCTTGAAAATCATAACAAAAAATAAAACCAGTAAAAGAAACGTGTTGTTCCTCTTATTTGATACATTACCCAAAAAAACACTGTATACATTATGAAGTTAAGATTCCTTTAACCTGGTAAAACGAACAAGCTCAAACTAGAGCTTCAATCATAAAACAAAAAGAGGGCTACTAGGGCCTATATAAGCTATACATAATAGATATGTCAAAAAAAAAAAAAAAAAAAAAAAAAAAAAAAAATCTCTTAAGACTCTTTAGGGGGTTGGCTATTAGCAATTAAAAGTGTTATTTGAAAGTGTGACATCAAGCGACATGTAACAAGTATAGCACATTAACCTTTCATCAACAATGATGTTTCAAATTTAGGAAGCACATGATAACTTAGAACAGCAACAAATAGGGTGCGTTTAGTTGGGGGAAAACACTCTTGTTCTCCGCAAAATGTTTTGTAGAAAACAAGGAAAACAGAGATCGCGTTCAAATCAGCATTTTCCAACAAAATGTCCCACAACCCTCCCTCTCCTTGTTCAAAAAAGAAAATACAAACATCAACTAAACGTGTTTTCTATCTTTTCAAGTATATTGTGAAGATAAATTTCCCTTCCAAAATTTTACAAAATTAGAGACAGAAAACAAGAGAATTTTTTCTCCAACTAAACGCACCCTATAATATCTCTTACTATTCCCCAAAATTATTTGATAAGTTTCGTCGTCCTCCTCCAGTTGAACAATTGTGTAAACATATTTTCCAAGGTCCTTATAAGCAATTCTATGAACATGTTATACATATAACTTACAAACTTATATACTAAATTAATATAAGACGACCGCACCCTAACCCTCATGCCATACGCTACTACATACGTACGGCATAGTATGTAGTATTTAAATAGGAATTACTATACAAGAGTGGCTAACTTTTTTTTTTTTTTTTTTTTTTTTTTTTTTTTGAGCAATACAAGAGTGGCTAACTAACAAACTCATTATCATATAATAATAATAAACTCAAAACCCTAACTAATAATTAAATTAAATACCTGTTGAGGATGATCAGAATTCTGTTTAGCGTTGAGAGCAACAGCGTTGGACTTGTTTTTCTTCTGTTTACGGCGCCTACGACGTCGGTCAGATTCTCGAGGCTTCTTTGAGGTATTGACGATTTCGGAAGTCATCGGAAAATCAATGATACTACATAAATTAACTATTACTCGAGTCGAGGGTGAAAGAGATCGTGTGTGTGAGTTTATATATATAGTATATGTGTGTGTGTCCAGCGGTGGGTGAGGAGGCTTGTTTGGTTAGAGTATTTGGCACTATCTTAAAATATAAAAGAGATGTGATACATGGATCTAATAAATAGGCCGTGGACCTGCCGCATTAATAACTTATACTCGTAAAAGTTACAAGTTATTAATGCGGTAGGTCCACGGTTAGACCTATTTATTAGGCCCATCTATCATCTTTTTCCTAATAAAACAAAACCCCTAGTGGGGACTTTTTAATCAAATTATACTTTATTTGGTAATAATCAAATTATTATTAAATTTACCTTTTGAAGTTTATAACAAAAAAAGCATAAATATTACCTGATTTAGCAAAAAAAATTATAATTTCGTTTTCTCAATCACAAATACGGAAAAACCAAAAAATACACAAGTACTTAAAAGTTATTTATTCATTGTTTTGGGTCAAACTGAAAATATCAAAAAGAAAATCCGGATCCTATTCCTTCCAACATACAAACAAAAATTAAAACAAGCAACCCAACATGATGAAGATGATTCAATCGCGATTTCAGTTCTAATAACAGTTTACGATAGTTATCTAGGCTTGATTTTGATTCTATTGAAGGTGTCTTTTTCACCCTTCTTTCCAAAACCCTGAAGATAACTTATCCCTTTATTCTTATAAAACCCTAATCGGTTTGACCTTTTGTTGAGAAGACGAAGCATTGTAGCAATTTTTCTAAGAATTTGGGACACATATCTTTTGTTAATGAGAGAATTGTTAGCATTGAGGTATGTTTTAATTTTGGTTAATTGGAACATGTTTCATGCTCTTAATAGTGCTCTCTATTAATTTAATTAGTTACCTTCATAACAGGTTTTTGTGCTCGAGGAACAGGAAAAACGTAAAAAGTTTACCCTGAGGCCAAAGGTGATTTAATTTTGCTGCAAATGTATTACAACATTGTTATATATATGGAGAAGTGGCGTTTGGTTATTAATTGTCCGAACATGGCTCACAGACTATCTTACTATCTCTGTGTTTAACAGGTGACTATGTGCGCCAATTTAAGCTTTGATTAATGATCTCAAATGCTTGCTTTGATTCGTTAGTTTATGAACTGGTTATAATGTCACATTGTCTTTCTTTTTAGCCATCTTTAACCGGTTACAATGTCACATTGTCTTTCTTTTTAGCCATCTTTAGTTAAGTGAGTAATTAATTACTTTTAGTTAACATAGATTAATCCTTCACATGCAACTAATAATGTACCTAATAACCCAGTTAACTTAAGCATGCTTGGACCTCTGTGTCTCTCACAAGCTAAAAACCTGAGAATCTTTTTTTAATAGAGAATCCAGAGCATGGTAGAGACATATAGAAAGGACAACAATGGATTATTTTGATAAATTTTCAAGCACGTAGATGAGGTTAGACATGTATTTGATGATTCTTAGACTTTTAGGTATCATCTATGATGGAATTGGTTTCCTGGGAATGTTACGTAGATGGGGTCGACATGTATTTGTCACGAACACCGCACTGAAGAACGTTGGAGATTCTTTTTCTTTATTATCAGACATTTTCACTGAAAAGATCAATGAGGATAATTTTTACTTATACATATTAATTTACTTTATTATGTACAAAATGATGCTAATTTTTGTTACTTGGCTGTTGGGAAATGGGTTGCATGTTTTGTTGGTAGGTATTTCTGCTATTTTCATTTTCTGTCTCTCTTCGTATAAAGAGATAAATATAGCAAATATACCATGAAAAAATTCGTTACAGTCGTGGCCTTTGTCAATGTGAACATATACTTTAATTAACCTCGCTATGGTTTACTAGCATTTCTTTTGTTGTACTTCAGGTAAAAGAATGTACAATTTCTCTGTATAAGGAGGAGGAGCAAGACCACAATGCGCACAAATGAATGAGGATCTTTACTATTCATGGCAAAAGCATGGTATATATTCCAACTATTATCTTACTTGGTAAAATACGAGGGCCCGGTGACAAAAAAAAAAGTATGTCAATTGGTAAAATTTGATTGTTGTACTATTTTTAGCAAGTGAGCTTTCATTCACTCATAACCCTAGCAGGATAGATATAAAATTATAATCTTTTTCTGCCATCTTAACTCATCATAGATGAATCAGAACAATTGGTTGGAAAAATAACATGATGAAGAATTGAAAATTTATATGTTAGAAAGGGTTTCTTTGTGTTATTCGTACATAAAGTTTCTTAGCAAAAGAATTTGCATGCCAATATATAATGTTAAAGTTTCTTAGCAAGAAGGTAGTTACATTAAGAAGACACTTCGGGCTAATTTCAACTATTTCACTTTTGCTAAATATTTATAATTTTACTTTGACCCGTTTTAGATGAAATATAACCCACATTGTTTACAAGAATTAGGCCGATATTGCCATTTTTTCTTTATTCATTTGTGTTGTATTTTTCGAAAGAGGATTCTCATTATATGCATATTCCTTGCTGATATAAACCTTCATTTTCAGGTTAACTTCAATACAACATTTGTCAATATTCAAAACATATGATAACTCTTGATTTATCATGATACTTTTGATTTACCAAGGAAAGCATTTGGATTTCTTCAACTGATAACTACTCGCCTGCGCTGAAATCTGAATAAACTTGAAGAAGATGCAACAGGTGAGAAAGACTTGATCAAAGGACCTATATTCTTTTAGATTCATTCTCTCCATACAAATGTTTTTATGTGTTAAACAAGTTGATTTGTTGTTAGGAGTCTCACTGGCATGTATCTACACTACAACTTTGATGGTATAATACTATGAATTAAAAGTACAGTATATTCGCGTTGAGTTTCTTATATTGTGTTTCTTATATCTGTAGTTTAGGAGGGATGCAACATCTTGATCTTTTTTTTCATATTTGAAATCTATGGAGTGTACTCTTTGTTTGTTTGAAAGTGGGAAAAATTATGTTCATGATTCATGGTAATTGACACACAAATGCATATCATATGAACGAAACTAGACGGGTGGGCTGTTAGTATATAACATAATAGCTCTATTTATTATATAACATGACTAAGTGCATGGGCTGTTAGCAGTGGCGCAGCTATTAAGGGGCGGGGAGGGGCGCCCGACCCCCCGAAATTTTTTTTGCGATGTAGGGGGTATATAGTTTTCGTGTAGAAAAATTTCGGTATATTCGGTTTCTACCCCCATTTTAATTGTGAAATTTTTTTATACATTATCCAATAAAATTGATTCATTACATTTTACATAAACCCATCTAACCAACCCAAACTAAAATCCATTAATAAACCAAATCCAAAACTAAAATCCATTACTTATTTACTTAGCCCATTAATAAACCAAATCCCATTAAAAATAATAATAATAATAAATAATAACGGAACAAACCCTCCCCCTTCGAAGTCGACTGTCGACCCTCATCTCTTCACAAGTCCCACTTGGTTTTTAATAATTTCTTTTTCAATTAGGTTATTACTTTTTTTAGAGTGAATTGTACGAAGAAAAAAGAAAATTGTAGTCATGTTTCTTTTTCAATTGTAGTCATGTTCCTTGGACTTATTTTTAATAATTTCTTTTTCAATTAGGTTATTGGTTTTTTTAGAGAATGTGTGTGAAATGGTTTAGTATGAGACAGATTTATACTTTGTCCCGACCCGAATCGAATCACCGACCCGAACATATTACCCGAAAAATAGCTTTAGGAAAAAAAAATTTAGATCCCGACCCCCCACTGAAAATTTTCTAGCTTCGCTACTGGCTGTTAGTATAGCTCTATTTAGCATATAACATTACTAAGTGCAGAGTAGGACATATTGTTAAATGGCATTGCTTTTAGTATACATGATAGCTCTATTTATATACATAAAAAACCTTATTAAGTACTTTAGTTACATGTACAAAAAGCTATACTATTTCTTACGTGATGTTACTAATTTGTTTTTACAATTTATTATTGTGCGATTTACAAATGTATTATTTAAGTTCAATAATTTGTTTGATCCACAATATTTGTATATTTACAAGTTAATAGAGTGAAGTGCAAGTTTATATTTCTTTATATGTGTAAAAATGTGAAGGTCATAACATATAAGTTGGAGAAATTCCATTGTTCGTAGGTTCAATTATCTGTTCGATAATTTTTAGAGCATGCACCATGTACATACTATCTTCACTATGACGTTGGTGACGACATCAAGTTCAGTTTCCCAATGGTCTTAACAACGACAACGATAGAATTGAGTGTAACCAATTTTGTCGAATAATGGGACTAGAGTTAACTAACATCGTCACTACAGTGAAATAGGGTAACATTTACTTATTAAAAGCTACTACAGTGAAATATGTATATGTAAAGGTATGTTTTGGAGGTTCCTCGAAATCATGAGTTAAGATCATTTGAGGACAAAACTTTATTTACATACAAAGGGACTAATCTCCACCATCCATCTTCCCTCCATCTTTATTTGATCTAATGGATGAGATTAATCTCAACAATTTAAAAAACCCACTTTCANCGGGTCGATAGTGTAAACGAAACGAAGGAAAAAAAAAAAAAAATAAAAAAAATCACCGTTGTTGACAATGCCAATGATACCAAGGAATGAAACCGGTTGGATGGCTACAAGCATGCGGCCTTGTTTGTTCCAATTCGAAGCTTCACGTTCCTAATAGAGGTTAGCCTCTCATTCCAAATCAATGGATCTTTGAAAAATCGTTGACAGATCGTCCAAAATCGGGGAGAGTAAAGCTTGCTTGGTTTGAGTGATAACTCAAAAGACGATGGATTCATAATGTAATCCTCCTTCTTACCGTTTTTTGATATGTTGTGAACTCCGATGTGTATATATGTGAAGGCTCTCGATTAATATAGCAATGATATTAAAATGAAACCGGTGTTTTTATTTAATTGAGAAAAATCAAATAACATAATTTAAAACGTCTGCGTGTCATTTACCATGTTTTGTTTTTGTCATCTAGTTATATTTTAAATTTAATGTCCATTATATCCCCTCAATTTTCGACCCATGGGGTATGTTTGGGTTTAGGTTTTGTAATAAAAGGAACGGGTGTGAGAGTGAAATTCTTAGCCGTTGTTATTAAGTGGAATGGGTACGTATATGATACAAGGTTCAAACCCACCACAAATGATAGTTTTAATATATCCCATAACCATCCCTCTCCCCGCTCACTTTTTTCTCTCTCATCCATCACACTATTTCTTATCTTTCTCTCCTCTTATTCATATTTTAATACCAATAGCAGTTTTTAAAATATCATACTTTTCCGTTATCTTTTACGTTTCACACCAATACTACTTCCCGACTCTCTTGACAACCTAATACACCTTATAAACATTAGGGGAAAACCGGTAAAGGCTATAGACGATTAACCTTATTTTTTCGAAGTACAACATATGCATAACCCTATCCTTTTTTAATTATCATTACGACTAACTAATCTTTTTAGTGTGCAATATGAGTAACTTTCTTATGTATCAGGACTGGCAAGTCATAAAAGATTACGAATAGTATTTTTTGTGTTGAGTGTTACCCTTTTCGATTCCGTAACAAATATTTTTATAAAAGACTTTTAACTTAAGGGTTAAGATTCACTTTGAGGAAAAACTTATGATTTACATACAAAGGGACTAATCTCCACCATCCATCTTCCTCCATTATTGTATTTGATCTAATGGATGAGATTAATCTCAACATTTAAAAAACCCACTTTCATCCCTTTTTTTTTCAAATATCTAATATCTTATCAAACCGTTAATCATTAACCGAAAAAAAATATACCGTTACGACGAGCATTTAATTATCTTTCTATAGACAGGCAATTATATACTTTTCGACATTTTTTTTTTTTCATTTTTTTCACGTTTTTTTTTCTGCCGAAAAAAATATCACATGTGATATTACATATCACATGTGATATTACACTAATATCACATGTGATATTACACATCACATGTGATATTACATATCACATGTGATATGTAATATCACATGTGATATTTTTTTCGGCCAGGAAAAAAAAACATGAAAAAAACGATTTTTTTTTTTGTCGAAAGTATATCAAATTGCCTGTCTATAGAAAAGTAATTAAATGCTCGTCGCGATGGTGTAATTATTTTCGCTTAACGATTAACGGTTTAAGATATATTTAAATTATAAAAAATGGGTGAAATATTAAAATGCTTTTAATCTCAACCATTAGATCAAATAAAGAGGGAGGGAAGATGGATGGTGAGGATGAGTCCCTTGGTATGTGAGGAATCTTTGGTTTCTGAAATAACTCGATTCCGAAATCATTGGGGTCTCATTTTACTAGGGAGACTACCACAACATTGGCACCAAAATCATTATATAAAAAATAATAAATTAAAACAAAATACATATATATACATAAGATTTCCTATTATTAATCTAAGTAAAAGCGTTTAGACACGTTAATTTGTTTGTATTTCAATCTATAGTAATACATAATTAAAAAAATTTAATTAAAACCTCGCGCTTGCGCGGGCATTATAACTAGTTTTTGAATATAAAAATATAAGTCTTCCAATCTTTTTAGTCTCAAAGTATAAGTCTATTTTAACTTATTAAATTCAACTTTGACGTTAACTATTCCGTCTCAAAATATATCAAAATATAAGTCTATTTTAACTTTTTGAATCCAACTTTGGCGTTAAATATTCCGTCTCAAAATATAAGTTCAGTAATTCAGTTTGACTTTTTGAATCCAACTTTTACCTTAAATAATTTTCATCAAGTATAATATAATACAAACAAAAATATTTAAGGTCAAAGTTGGATTCAAAAAATCAAACTTAACTTATATTTTAGGACGGATGAAGTATATAAACTAGACGAGCGAGTATTCACACGTTAGCAAGGGCTAATGTTTTTATTATACTTTTTCTAATGAAGGTTTGCTACAACCACAAACTTGACTTGTATATGTGTGATTGGCTTAATTAAAAAGACGAGAGAGAAAATATAATATAACACCCCAATCAAAATATGGCAACCCCTTTTATGAATTCTTTTATAAGAGGATTTTTTTCCCCCTACAAATAACGATAATTTCAAGTTAAAATAAATTTAAAAAGTAAACTATTTTCTATAAATAACAGAATTATTATAAAAAGTTGTACTTTACACATGATCCAAAGCCTAAATAAAAACATTTCTTATGAATGCTTTTATATGGTCCTTTATAGCTAGTGAGGCACTAAAATTGTATTCATTAAAAAAAATTGCTTAAAGGACCTTTCAAATAATTAGGATTCAAAAGTATATAAACTATTTAATCCTATTGGGCTAAGAATAATGAGAACAAACATAAATTTGGGGTTGTATATAAACTATTATAAAATAGAGTAAACTGCAAAAAATGTCTTTAAACTTTGCCAAAAATGCAAATAATATAATCGAAAAAAAATATGCAAATATTGTCCCTAACCTTTCGGGTTTTTGCAAATAATGTCTTTTTCGAGTTACTGTTCATGCAAAAAAGGTTTTTTTTGGCTAAAATTGGCCGTGTGAAATGACTATTTTACCCTCGCCTACTAGAGGGACTTTTTTTGCAATAACACTTTTTGAAGTTTACTATTCATTTTCTTTATCACTTCCTACCACCACCGCCCTCTACCACCTAAATCTTACATTTTATGTACAACAAATCTTACATTTTAACTCAAAAAGAGTCTATTTCACATGAAAAGTGAGTGTACCAGGGATGCATTTGACATGGAGACTTCTTCGGATGAACATTCTCGTTCTTGAAGTTGTGAGTCATATGGACTACAAACATACGGCATTAACGGAATCGACTGGTTATAATAGTTAGAATTACCCGATGGCACCGAATGAGTTTGTATACGACCCTATGAACCCGTTGACTGTATTTCCAAGATCGCTGATCACCTGTTTACTTTTATATAAAGTCTAGTTCGTGGTAGACTGATTGACACACGGAAGGATGTTGCTGAGGGCAGTTTTGGCATGCTGGTGATTCACCCACTGTCCCATAGCCATACATGTGTCCGAGATCACATTGCATTTTGACTTTTTTAGTCAAACCCGTACTTATCCAATATGAATCAAGTTTCAAATTTAAGATTAAAATTTAATCTTACGTATTAAGGATAACGAAGACCTCGCATAAGACCAATGTGACCACAACAAGTAACCATCCACCAATAATGAATCTGCAAAAATAGGAATGTTTATTAACAAAAATGAAAGATCACACTCAAATAAAAAGGAGTAATTGACCCTGATGGTCATGGTAGTTTATAACAATTATGGATTTAGTATACAACAAGAATCATTTTACTATTACAAAAGATGAGCTTACAAGTGGATTGCATTTTTGTGACCAAGAATTGACAAATCTGCAGTAGTAAAAGAAAAGTGAGAACTGTAATAACTAAAATGTCAAAACATACATAAAGTTACAATAGATGAACTCATTATGAAAACTTACAAAGGCCTATGACAGAAATATTACAATAGTAATCATCGATGATCTCCTGAAATAAAGATATAGAATGGATTAAGTATCTGGGAATTTTACAACTGAAGTATAGGGACTGTTCATGAAGAAATATACGTTGGACGAACTTACACAACATCACAGACAGTTCTTATTTTTCGTGAGTTCTGATGTGTTTTCTGCCCTAATGTATTAGATGCTTTATTTAAATCGATATTCAGCTTGTCAATGCTGTCTTTCACATCTGAAGGAAGGTAAAACTGTGCCACATTGATGGTTTTTGCTAGTGCTAAATACCCCGTGATGTTTACAAGTGTCTGAACTGTGTAATCTGATTGGTTAACAACGTAATTTAACGTGTCTATTGCCTCACCATGAAACTCATCCTGCCCGACTGAAAGAAGGATGCATCCAGTCCTGTAAGAAAACAAGATTTATTGATATGTAACTACAATAAAAAGATGCTTGGAATTGGAAAAAAAAGCATGAAAGTAGTATGTTTGAGTTTGACATTGAAAGTCAAAGTATTCACAATTGTCATTTTACACATTTTCTTTTGTTTTCGTGAAAAACTATGATATCATGAAAGTTGATATATAAGATACCTACGCTGCAGCAAGCGTGAAGACGATAAGTAAAACCAAACATATCATATGAGAACGTAGAGATTCCTTTCCTTTGATATCTATTCTCCATCCAAAATAGTGATGTGTGATCATGGCTAAACTGAAGAACACAAACCATATAATAGCAAGAATTAAAGCAGCAGCCCCTGTAAATCAAACAGACTGTCGACAATGTCGTTACAAAATTGGACTTCACGAGAAAATTTACATCTTATAACTTCTTATTATACAGAGTCAAAAATCCAATCAATTTGATGATTACGTAAGTAGTTAGTTAAGCAACGGACTATCTTATCATGTAGAGTCAAAATTGCCAAACTACCCTTATGTTTAAGCAACGGACTATCTTATTAGTGGCTGTAATAATCACTTTTAAACGCACATCCAAACATTAACCTGTGTTATTTATTACTAAGATGAAAGAAAGCTTACGTCCAGTAATGCTTATTCGTAATGTCCCACCCGCCTCGATAATTCTTGAATTTGTTAAGAACATCGGGTCTCTTAGTTCTTGACCCTACCAAGACAAGTGCACCAGATGGTGGTGGAGGGTGGTGGTAATGGTTGTGTGGTGGTGGGAAGTGAAAAAGAAAATGAATAGTAAGACAAGTGCACCAGATGGTGGTAGAGGGTGGTGGTGATGGTTGTGTTGTGAAGTGAAAAAGAAAATGAATAGTAAACTTCAAAAAGTGTTCTTGCAAAAAATGACCCTCTAGTAGGCGAGGGTAAAATAGTCATTTCACACGGTCAATTTTAGCAAAAAAACCTTTTTGTCATGAGAATTGATTTGCACACCAATTTTTTTGATTCATACACACTCATGAGTGCATTAAACAGTTGTACTTTATATACATCAAGCTTTACCTGCTTGTACATATTGGTGTGCAAATCAAAAAAGTGTGTGTGCAAATCACTCCCCTTTTTGCATGAACAGTAACTTGGAAAGGACATTATTTGCAGAAACCCGAAAGGTTAGGGACAATATTTGCATATTTTTTTTTTCGAGAGAATTATTTGCATTTTTGGCTAAGTTTAGGGGCATTTTTTGCAGTTTACTCTNCTTTGCCTATAAATACAGGTTCAATCCTGCATTTTTTCCTTACCTTTTGCACTAAAATTTTCAGATCCAATCCTCTCTAAACATCTTTCTAAACCATTTGATCATAAGATTATCAATCTTTGTTTCAAGTGATTAAATCCCTCCTCATCCTTCCTCATCCAAAGTGCAAGAGAAGAATACTCCTTCAACATCAAGTTTAAGAAGTATTGTAGATAAGTATTGTATATTATGTAAATCATTTGTGAAGTTGTGTTGTGCTTGTAATTAGATAGATCTAGGTGTGTTAGTTGTGAGTAGAAGTTGTGTAGAGAAGAAGAAGTAGTGAAGTAGTGAAGTGGTGTGAAGTAGTGAAGAAGTTGTGAAGTGTACAAGTTGTGTAGAAGTCGTGCTAAGTTGTGTAGTGGTGTGAGATTGGTTCTAGCTACAATTAGAACCCGACATTTAGCTTAGTGTCGTTAATTAGTGTAAGCAAAAGTTGTGTAAGGTTTTCTCCGCCATAAGGGAGCTTGTTGACATAGTGAAGAAAACTCTCGAGTTAGGTGCTCGGGGAGTGGAGTAGGACGAAGAGTTCATTCGTAGCCGAACCACTATAAATCCTTTGTCTCGCGGTGCTATCTTTCTAACTCTATCTCTTTACTTACTTACTTACATATTTGTCATTATATTCTTTAGTAGACTAAATTGTTTATGATCGTGTAAGCAAGTTGAGTTCACATAAAATTAGAATCGAAGTTTTACATAACTGAAGTTTTGTAAATTAAAAAGACGTAAAACTATTCAACCCCCCCCCCCTTCTAGTTTTCCACATCACATGTCATAGCCTAAGCTCTACGGATGTTGCATCCGCCGATCCAAACCTGTAGGCTTTGATACCATAATTGTAACACCCCAAACCGAGAAGGGCTAAAGTGTAACATTATGGAGTCAAATCAGAACACAAGCGAAACGGAGATACATTTCCCATACAAAGTTTACAAGGGTTACAAATGAAAACTAAACAAAGTACAAACTACAAAAGGGCAACAATACTAAACTAAGCCCAAATACAATATACTAAGCCCAACATCAAATGCTTCTAGTCATCTCTAAGTCCAGCCAGTAGCTAATCAGGGTGAAGTCTTCTAAGCCCAAAATAAGATCTCTCCGTCCATAACCCAGCTTCTACTAAACCTGCCGCATAAGAAAAGAAATGCGACTGAGCTTACAAAGCTCAGTGAACAGATATGAAGCAAACAGAGCACATCAAAGTAATACACTAGGCCAAAAATGACCTTTCGTCACACATGGTCATTTTTGAACGGTCACACGGTGACATTTTTACGTGACCAAATGTACCGGCCTTAAATAAACAGCCACACTTGATCCGACTTGTGTGACCATTTCGTAAAATATTTGTCACGCATTTGTGTATATATGTGACTAGAGGGTAACTGATAAATATTTTTCGACATTTTAGTCACTTTTAATTCGAGACGTGTGACCGATACAAATCAGCTCGAAACATTAGTCACACTATAGATATACATATGTGACAAATATATGTCACACAATTGAGCAGTGTGACCAAAAAAGATATATGGTCACACGAAGTACTTTTGTATGTGGCTAAATTATATAGTCAAGTTTGTCACACATTATATAAACGTGACTGCTATTCTTTGCTGAATAGTTAGCCACATATGAATTTGAAATGTGTGACAACTAAAAATTTAGTTTGAAGCGTTAGTCACGATATGCATTTAAGAGTGACAAATATATGTCACACACTTGAAGAGTGTGACTAAATGTCATATATGGTCACACAAAACCATACAAACATGATTTAGTGTAACGAAAATTCGACACATATGGTCACGTAAGTTAATATGTGTGTCAAAAGTTTAATGTGTGTTTGCTT
>LBNU01016862.1:0-15551 GCA_014162995.1 Artemisia annua | reverse complement strand
GGATTTGTGTGGACTTTGAAATCATCCAATGGCCACATTGAATTGTGGGTTTTTGTGTCGCCTTGGTAACATTTTAGTCCACAAAAGCATGTTTTTGGGGGGTGTTGTTAGTCACATATCAAACTTAGCACAAAAAGTGACCATATGTGAACTCAAACGTAGTGACAACAATAATGATGTTTAAAGATAGAAGGCTAATGATGATATCATTGTGTGGCTATTGATTCAAAAATGGCCCACCATGAAAATAATGTTTTATGCGTGGACCATTTTGTTAAACACTTATAAGACAACCCACAAAGACAAATGCAATTTGTGGATGTAGTTAGTAACAAAGCACTGAAATGGTTTATTATAGTTACGTGACAATATGTGTTTCATTCTTGCTACACTACTACCCAACTAATCTGGATTTACACCAAACGTTTAGTTTGACCATAAATCCAAATAGAACAATAACAAAATTGGTAACATAACATATATTCAAAAGTAAAATGGTGACTAATGTAAAATAAGCCTTTTGGACAAAAAACCTAACAACAAAAACCCTAAACTTTAAACACACATAATATAAACATTATCCGTGAACATATGATAATATTAGGAATATTGGCATTTACACTTAACCAATGTGTGAAACAAAAACGATATTACTGTGACAACAAAAATATAAAAAAAACACAAACTATTATGGCAATCAAAATCAGGTCACACAGTGTTCAAAGTGTGTGACAACAATATATATTACACGATCTTAACCAATACAGAATATGCATATATTGTGAACTAATGTTCTCAAACCTACTAATACCGGAACACAACCCATCAAAAGTATTATGTCACGTACATCCAATATCGATATAGTGGCATAAACACATTAGGCAACAAAACATATAAGGTTCACACATTAATAAATGTGTAACAAATAACTTGACTTCTATGAATTAGACCACACAAAAAACTTACTTCATGTGACATAATAAAGAGTACTAATGGTCACGTACAAACAATCAGGAGTGGGGCTAATGATCCGAAACGAACAAACTACCAGATTAACCTTTTGCACAAAACTGATCGATTGTGTGGCACATAGAGGTCTTATGTCACAATTCGAAAATGGCTCATGTGTTGACTAATTCCGTAAATGCTGTCAATTATACATACTTCAGCCACACAAATAGTGTCACATGTGATGGCCGTTCCATTTCGACGCATGTGTGACCAAATGTAGTTTTTAGTACAGGTGTATTTTGAAGTTCAGTTAACGAGTTTGAACCTAGCGTGCTTAACTAATCGAGCTCGAGTCGAACTTTATCTTGTTAGTATTAACTTTAATAGAGCTTGAGTCGAAGTTTTTCTAACCATGCAGTACGTTTTGTACACATTACTACTTAAGGTTAGTAGAAAAACTTCTTACATTGCCAATGCACTGCACAACAGCTTTTGTAAGAAAATGTCATGTAGGATTGTGTTTTAGGTTGATGTTGTGATTCGGGAGGTCGGGAATGATGAAAGAATAACATATCCATAGTTAGAGAGAGAGAGAAAGGAAAACTATAGGCTCGTTTAGTATGAGCATTTTGGATTTGAAATTGGGATTTAAAGAAAAAAGTGATGTTTGGTGTGATTTTGTTAGACTTGACTTTGGAGTTAAGTCAGAATATATGGGCATGCACAATTCCGGACCATATACATTACTTTTCTGACATATTACCTATTTTGTGGGCCCTCCCTAATATTCACTCTCTCTTTATTTAATTTATTTTATCTTTTACATGATATATTTTAATTTTAAAATCATATTATAATATATAATATATTTATATATAAATATTATTTTCTCTCTCCTACATCAAATCAAAATCCAAATCCTAAACCTATCTATAAACCAGACAGGACCTATGTGTATTATTGATAATAAAAGAGTAAAGTTACACAATAAGTCTCACCCTCCTACTGAAGTCTAGGAGGGCTTACATAGCCTAACATACACACCACTTTACAATAATGACAGTTTCAGTAACTATGTATTAGGCTTACATGATAACTAATGTAATCCCGTAAATATCATTCCATTTGCATGTTAGGGCATTCCCAATAATCTTCCCCCAATAGGACGATATAAGGGATTACTTACAACATTTCCTACAAGTACAAATATATGTAGAATAAAGTCTGCATAAGCTCTTCAAATGCTGAGGATGACTACGGTTTACGCTCTTTTGTCTTCATCTTGTACCTCGGCTTGAGAACTTTTCTTCGCTTTTAGGCAAATGATGTAATATGCGTGAACTGGATTAACTTCCCCCCAATTCATGCCGCATGTCTTTAGCAGCTTCTCCGTACAGTTCTTTTTGGCGAAGTTTATGAATCAACTTCCCCCAAAACTGACAACCATCTTCAGCAGATTCGAAACTTTGATGTAGTTAACATGTCTTCTAACTTTTGAAGTTTTAAGTAGGCAGCGGAATTTGTAGATAACACCGTAAACTACACCAAGCAAATCTGACTATGTAAATGGTTCGGAGAAAACAGACCTAAGTCGATCGGGAGTAGTCATTAACAATTACTGGAATGTAGCGTTTACCGTTTGATTGTTTGAACACGCATTGGGCCGCACAAATCCATATGAAGTAATTGAAGAATGTGATTAGTACTGTGTTCTATTTTGGAAGGGAAATGTGCACGAGTACTCTTTCCTTGTTCACAAGCTGGACATAAGTGATCCTTGGAGTAGCGAAATCTTTGAAATCATTCCTCTCATACTATAATACCAAATAAGAGAATTGTTCCCATGATAATTAAAACCACCAGTGTACACAAGCAACCAAAACCAAGCTATCTCACATATTTCAATACAACTAAAAAAATACATGTTTTAAACCTAAACTACTACTAGATGACCCATTGATAATATATAAACCGAAGCAAAGTACACTGCAACTATCACAACATTTGCCACATTCTATCTCTCATATTATTTTCACATTTTATCTTTCAAGGTTTATAAAAACACCTATCATAATCTCCCCCCCCCCCCTTCTCTCTCTACCCTATATACTTCAAAACCATAACTTAACCAAAAATGATGACCATGAACCCCACATAGCTAGTTTTGAAAACAATGGATACAAAAATGATTAAGGCACCTCTAGGATGTTTAGACATGGTTAAGATGGTTGGAGTAACACACTGATCTGTTAAGATGGTTGTTAAGGGTGGTAAGGATGATATGAACTTCACGAAGCTGATTTTGAAAATAACTGATACAAAAAAGGGTAAGGCGCCTCTAGGAGGTTTTGACATGGTTAAGATGGCTGGAGTAACACACCGAGCTATTAAGAAGGTGGCTAAGGGAGGTAAGGATGATCATCTTATAATGCTTTTTGTATTTTTTTTGGTTTTATATTTTTGTTATATATATAAGTTTTAAGGGGGTGTAAGTTTGGGTGTTATTTAACAACAAACCTCTAGTTTTGGTTATAGTTTTTGGTCTTATTTAACAGCAAACATTTGTGGGTTTTTATAAGGTTTTATAAGGATTTTTATAAGTGTTTTTATAAGGTTTTATAAGGGTTTTTGTAAGGGTTTTTATAAGGTCTTATAAGGGTTTTTATAAAGTTTGTGGGTTTTTTGAAAGCAAAAGAGGGTATTGAGTTGTAAAAAGAAAAATAATAAATGAAAAAAAAAAAGAATAATAAGCTGGTAATATTTTTGCTGGATTTGGATTTTTGTAAAAGTCCCATAACTTGGTATTTTTATGAACCAATAGTTAGTTTACATGTAGAGTGTCTTATACTATTATGACTTTTTGAGTTTTTCTCTCTTTTTGTATATCAAAGTATGAGTGACATATAAGTGGAAGAGTGAAATTAAACTCAATAAAATTTGTTCATGTAATCTTTTGGCTCTAAAAAAAGTCTACTGCGGATAATGATAAGGACGAACACTAACAGGCGCCACCCCGTCTTGTAAAACTATTGCATGCTCATGCTCCCGGTTGGGAGGTAAAGTATTTGGCATCGTTAAAATGTCCCAATAGTCATCTACCAATCCTGCCCCCGCCTTTGGTATATTTGTACCCCTACTGCCTCGTTTGTTGTCAAATTATGTAACCCTACCCAAAAACCTTCACCATCCATTTGCAAGGATCTCGCGACTGCTTTGAAAGACACCTTAGATCGACATAATAGGCGGTATCCTACTAATGTGATTTTGTCGTGGTCTCCTAAAAAGTCATTGTTAACAATTTCCAGTTTACCTTTACATCACCCAAAGTCAGCAGCCATTTGATTCCCAAGATTACATCCGTACTTCCTAAGTCCAATGGCAAAAAATCATCTATCAACTGCACATCTGGAAGTGAAAATACCACACCTTTACATATGCCTTTACTGTGAGCAACCTGCCTTGCTAAGGGTCACCGAAAATCAGCTTGAATCTGTAACGACAATCCCCAATTGTTTCACCACTCGCGTTGACATAGAATTATGGGTTGCCCCACTATCAATGAGTACCACGACCATATCCCCTATAATCCCACGAAGTTTCATAGTATGTGATGCGTGGTTTTGCAACCTTGGAAAAGGTTTTACTTCTCAAGGGATGTTGAGAAGCTTGCAATCTCCACCAAGCAGTGTACCTGACCGATGTAGTATAGTGAGTGGCAAGTACCGGGGGATTGATCATTCTCTAGGGGAATAGTGCCGTTAGGATTGAAAGCTACGTGAACTAGGTCTAAAGGTGAAGGAAGATTCTTTTTGTAATTTTATATTTTTTGAAAACAAAGTAAAATATCGGGTATTGGAAAAGTGGGCGAAATTAGTTGCTAGTCAACTAACCCAAAATAACTACTAATGCAAATAAAATAGAATAACAAGAAAAGTAAATTGTGGAACTTCTTATAGTGAGAAAATGTGTTTACTTATATTTCACTACTCCCTAGGTATCTATTATTAATTAATTGGTTTGTTATAATTGTTTGGATGAAGGGTTGTTTTCCTTAATACCAGTCGTGGGGGCGTGTACGTCCTTCCCCAACTCTATAAGCTTCTATCTCTTCCTATGACGACACGTTTAGTATCCTGTCATGGCCTCCTCAATAGTCACTTATGCATTAAAAACAACCAATAACATCGGTGTACACAACCGAGAAACGTTTCTCAAGACGTTCAAGCCAGTTACCATATAGGAATTCGACCAGTTTTCTCAAGCCTAACGTGAAATCAATCACCCAATACAATCAAACAAACCAACAAACAATAATTAATAGCTAGGTTTCATTAGATCTAAGCAAACACTAAAAAACCTAAGCTAGCATGTTAAAAGAAAGACAAGCATAAAAGATAATCAAACAACACATAGATATATTGAATGATTAAAAGGTAAACATATCTTCAATTGAACATGGATAAAAGAAGGGTTTGAAACCCTTCCAAAAGCTGTAAATTTTGGCTAGAGTTTGTTGCACAAAAGTTCCACACCAAATCAATGATCAAATTAATGATCAAAGATGAAAAAGTAATGATACAAGTCTAACAATCTACTGGAAAATCACCTACCCCAACCCTAAAATCGGACTTAGGGTTGGGGACTTAAAAAAGTGAAGTTATGATGTTGTATTTATAGCTGATTTTTGTCCGTGTCGATCTGATGGCGTCAGCTTAAGGAGTGATGGTGTCAGCACCATTTTTTCACCAAATTGTAGATCTTTTTGTCCCGATTCCGTGGCCTCTTGAATCACTTAAATCCGAGTTCGTATAAAGATTTTACGGCCAAAACAGTAACAGCTACTTCGCGCGCAAGTTGTGACAAGTTAACACTAGATGGCCTACTCAAATACACGTGACCCCTTCAGGTTACAAGTTTTATGGGCCATCTCTCTTTAATTTAACACTAGATGGCCTACTCCCAAATACAAGTGATGGCGGCACGTGTAATTTAACCAAATTCTTTCTGGAGCGTCACGTGTTAATTTCCATCAGCTCCAATCTTCAAGTGACGGCGTCAACATCCAAAACCTGACGCCGTCAGGTGTAAGAACCTGATTTTCTTGACTTTTCTTGTTTTCTTCATACTTGAGTATAAAAACATTCAAAAAGCTCCAATATGCTTAATTTTCCAGAATCACGTTCCAAGTACCTGATAAGGCGAAAAGTGTACCGCTTTTCGGGGGTCATTTAAGCCCTAAATCGTATTTATTTGATAAAATATCGCCCTAAATCGTTCATTTTGGCATTTTAGGTACTTTGGAGAGAAATTCTGGAAAAGGAAGCATTTTGGACGTTTTTGGAGCAAAAAAGTGAAAAATTCGACAAAGTGTCAAAAATCTGCTGAATAGTACCCTTGACGGCGTCAAGCTTGGATGTGACGCCGTCAAGCCCTGATAGGCCAGAATGGATTTTGGGAGTTTAAAGGGGGACGACGTCAAGAAGGCCATCAAGAAACCCTAACCACGGCGAGGTGACGGCGTCAAGGCTATAACGTGATGCCGTCAGATCTGTTTTTCTATATATATTCGCATAATTTTTAGTCATAAGTGTGGAACTTTTAAGGGAGAAACCCTAGACGATTTTTAGCAGCTTTTTCAAGGTTTTTAACCTTGGGATCTCCCATGTTACATTGAAGATAAGTAATCAATTAATCATTCAATATGTCTATGTGTTGTTTGATTCTATCTTGTTCTTGTCTTTTGTTTAACATGCTAGGCTAGGTTTTCTTTGTGTTTGCTTAGATCTAATGAAACCTAACTATTGATTATTGATTGAATGGTATGTTATTAATTGTATTGGATGGGTGATTATCGATGTTAGGCTTAAGAAAACTGGCAGACTTCGGGTTGGTAACATGCTTGAACGTCTTAAGAAACATGAACCAAGGTGTACTAAGGTTATTTGATTGTATTTAATGCATGAGCGAATTCTAGTGATCCCATGTTAGGAGCTTCTTAGCCGGCTCGACATAGGAGTGAAGTAGGAGCTCATAGAGTTAGGGGAAGTCCGTACACACCCCTACGAATGGTATTAAGGAATACAATCCGTCATCCACGCAATTAATACACACTAATCAATCGGTAAAAGATAGTTAGGGAGTAAGGAAATCTAAGTAAACACACTTTTCTCCATATTAGTTTTCACAAACATTTACTTTCTTGTTATTTTATTTTATTTGCAATAGTAGTTATTTGGGTTAGTTGACTAGCAACTAATTCCGCCCACTCTTTCAAACCCGAGATTTTTACTTGCTTTCCTAAAAATAATAAAATACAAAAGAATCTTCCCTCACCCCTAGACCTATTAGAGTAGCTTTTCAATCCTAACGACACTATTCCCGCAGAGAACGATCAATCCCCCGGTACTTGCCACTACACTATACTACATCGGTCAGGTACACTGCCTGGTGGGGATTGCAAGCTTCTCAAGATCCCTTGAGAAGTAAAACCCTAGTGCGTGGTCGCAATCCCGCGCATCAAAGTTTTTGGCGCCGCTGCCGGGGAATAGTTATTGTTTAGGTTGAATTTTTATTTTATTAGGTCTACTTGCTAGATTCCTTTCCAGTGAGATTTTTATTTTATTTTTCTAGGATTTCTTTAGTCTATCTTTTTCCCAAATCCTCCGCTTTAATCTTCCTTGGCCAACATGGTAAACGGAGATTTTTCCAACCATAGAGTCACTAGGAGTCGTAGTTCATTAGGAATCCTCATCCAACCTTATGCAGAACCTGAAAGGGAAATGCATAGGTTGAGACAACACTCTTCAATGTCTGAACCAATTGGTATCGCCCTCAATTTTGATGAAGCCCTTTCCGAGGAAGAATCCAATCACCACACCACACCCTCTAGCCTTCAATCTCGTGTAAATGAGGAAATTCTGGAAAATCCCCTTCCCAAGTGCCTCAAAGATTATTCATCCCCTACCCCTCGTGGTTTTTCCAATGCAATCGTTTTTCCTAATGAACACACGGATGGAGTCTTGCGTGCAACCGATGTTTGGCTTGTCCAGAGTGTATGCAAGTTTCACGGACTGAAAGCTGAAGATCCAATCCAACACATCAAGGACTTCCTGAAAATAGTGGATACCCTCCATANTAAATGAGGAAATTCTGGAAAATCCCCTTCCCAAGTGCCTCAAAGATTATTCATCCCCTACCCCTCGTGGTTTTTCCAATGCAATCGTTTTTCCTAATGAACACACGGATGGAGTCTTGCGTGCAACCGATGTTTGGCTTGTCCAGAGTGTATGCAAGTTTCACGGACTGAAAGCTGAAGATCCAATCCAACACATCAAGGACTTCCTGAAAATAGTGGATACCCTCCATACGGATGGGGCCACTAGAGATACCTCCCGGCTACGATTTTTTCCCTTTACCCTTTACGAAAAAGCCAAGGATTGGTATAACAAGCTTCCCTCCGAGTCCATCTTCACATGGGAACAACTTATCTCAAAATTCTATGAGAAATTCTTTCCCATAGGAAGAACTTCAACGTTGCGAGACGAAATCCTCCGCTTCCATGTTGAACTAGCAGAACCTATTCACAAATCTTGGATTAGATTCAAGGATCTAATTAGACAAGTCCCTCATCATGGCATTGAACTTTGGTTCCTTGTCCAAATCTTTTATGATAGCGTCTCTAGAAATGACCAAATGGGAATCAATAATTCGTCAAAAGGAAGGATAGCCAATTTAAGCGCCGAGGAAGCATGCGATAGGATTAAGGAATATGCTCAAGATCAGGATGATACCTGGGATGAACCCGATTCGATCATGAGCGCTTCTAAGATCATGAAGCCTTCTTTTGATAGCCGGTTGAGTAGGTTGAATGAACAAGTATCCTATCTAGACAAGTCGCAACCAACTAAATTATTATCAAACCCATACTTGATCTGTGACCAATGTGGTGACCCGCATGAAGTGGAGGAGTGCGGGGACAATACCACCACCGAACAAGCATGTTTGTCAAGCCACGACATCTTTAATGATCCCTCCCTCTTAACTTTCTACCAAAACAATGATCTTACCCCTTGGGGAAATCTTGAGAGAAGTGAGGAAGGAGGAGAATATCCTGACTACAAGGTTAGGAGCACTTTTGAAGATGATCTTGGGCATTTCACACTCGAAAAGAGTCTGCAACTAAAAGGTCTCAACAACCTAATCACTAGCCAACAAAATGAGTGGAGAACCCAATTCGCAGAACTCAACGCCACTCTTGATAGCCTTGAACAACCTCAAGTGGGTCAAAAAGACCCCTTACTCGTCATCACCACTCGTGCTGGAACAACTACTAAAGATCCACCTTACCCAGCTCAACAGTCTAACATCACGGAGCCTGACACCCCCACGAGGAAGAAAGTACTGTTAACGATGGGAATCCCGAGCAACCCCCTCTCCACTTACTCCGACCAAACAGCTCACTAAAGTCCCATATCCGTCCCACCTCAAGAATCAAAAGGTCGAGAATGATGAAAAGAGATTCATGTCATACTTGAAGGATTCGGTCGTCACCATACCCCTTCTTAATGCATGTTACCATATGCCCAAATATAGTACATACTTCAAGAAGTTGCTAACCAACAGAAAAAGGCTCGAGGGTCTTGTAACCCTAGGAGAAGAATGTTCCTTGGTAACCCAGCAAGGACTACCCAAGAAGGTGGACGATCCCGGGAGTTTCACCTTGCCCTGCTCCATAGGATCTCTTTCAGTCAAGAATGCTCTAGCTGACTTAGGGGCAAGTATCAATATCATGCCGCATTCCATGTTCCTTAAATTGGGGTATTCAGGATTAAAACCAACCCGTATGAACATCCAACTAGCCGATAGATCGGTCAAATACCCCTTGGGAATATGTGAAAACGTGCTTGTTAAGGTAGGGAAGTTCAAATTTCCAGTTGACTTCGTCATCCTTGAAATGGAGGAAGATGACCTAGTGCCCATCATTCTAGGAAGACCATTCCTAGCAACTGCTCGTGCTATGATTGATGTTCATGATGGCAAACTAATCTTACGAGTAGGGGCCGATAGCTTAACCTTCGACATCAAGGACACAATGAATCTTTCCTTCAAAGCAGCTAACCGGCTGTATTGCATCGGAGAAGTCGATGAACTAACCGACGTGATTGACAATTGTGCAGATGAACAAATAGAAGCTGGTTGGTTGCGAGACGAAGCTCCCTTACCCATCTTAGAGGAGGAAAAGACTATGGATGTTAGCGCAATCTCCTTCTATCCCAGACAAGAAATCGAACAGCTTGAACTTTGTAAACCTGAGAATAAACTTAAACCATCCGTCGTCGAGCCACCCACGTTAGAACTCAAGGAACTCCATCTTGAATATGCTTTCCTCCAAGGAGAAGATCAACTTCCGGTAATCATAAACTCTTCTTTGAAAGGTGAACAAAAAGATAAACTCGTAGGAGTTTTAAGAAAATATAAAGGAGTTATAGCATGGAGTGTAGCCGACATCAAGGGGATTGACTCAACCTTTTGCAAGCATAAAATCCTCATGGAGGAGGACTATAAACCTTCCGTGCAACCTCAGAGGCGAGTAAACCCCAACATCAAGGAAGTCATAAAAAAGGAAGTCATCAAACTCCTAGATGCAGGGCTAATTTACCCAATTTCAGATAGCCCATGGGTAAGCCCTGTACAAGTTGTACCAAAGAAAGGAGGAATGACGGTGGTAAAGAACGATAAGGAGGAGTTAGTGCCTCAAAGAACAGTAACCGGGTAGCGTGTATGCATCGATTATAGGAAGCTGAATGATGCAACCCGAAAGGATCATTTGCCCCTCCCATTCATCGACCAAATATTGGAATGGTTGGCAGGATATGAGTACTACTGCTTCCTGGATGGGTTCTCAGGGTATTTCCAAATCCCTATAGCTCCCGAGGACCAAGAAAAGACTACGTTTACATGCCCTTATGGCACTTTCGCCTACAAACGAATGCCCTTTGGACTATGTAACGCCCCCGCCACTTTCCAACGTTGCATGACTGCAATCTTCCATGAGTTAATGGAAGACAGCATGGAGGTCTTCATGGATGACTTTTCAGTCTTTGGAGACTCTTTTGATCGCTGTCTTGCTAACCTCGAAAAAATGCTCAAACGTTGTGAGGAGACTAACTTGGTGCTAAACTGGGAAAAGTGCCATTTTATGGTGAAAGAAGGGATTGTGCTTGGGCACAAAGTCTCAGGAAGTGGAATTGAAGTAGACCGGGCAAAGATTGAGGCTATATCCAAGCTTCCTTATCCAACCACCGTTAAGGCAATCCGTAGCTTCTTAGGTCATGCTGGCTTCTATAGGAGATTCATTAAAGACTTCTCAAAAATAGCTAGACCAATGACTCAGTTGCTTATGAAGGATGCCCCGTTCGACTTCTCTCAAGAATGCAAGGATGCATTTGATCGATTAAAGCAGGACCTCACACAAGCTCCGATTATGGTTACCCCTAATTGGGATTTACCATTTGAAATCATGTGCGACGCTAGCGATTACGCTGTTGGGGCAGTGTTAGGGCAAAGACTTAACAAACACTTCCAGCCAATTTACTACGCTAGCAAAACCATGAATCCTGCTCAGGAAAACTACACTACTACTGAAAAGGAATTATTGGCCGTGGTATTTGCTTTTGATAAGTTCCGCCAATATCTTGTCCTTTCAAAAACGGTTATTTTTTCGGATCATTCAGCTCTTCGATATCTTTTCACTAAACAGGATGCTAAACCGCGATTAATTCGTTGGATCTTACTATTGCAAGAGTTCGATGTAGAGATCCGTGATAAGAAGGGAGCTGAAAATCTTGCGGCTGATCATCTCTCTCGACTCGAAAACCCCAGCTTTCGTGAATCTGACAAGAGTGAGATTCGGGACTCATTTCCTGAAGAACAGCTTATGTCAATAAATGATTCTGAACCATGGTATGCAGATTATGCTAATTACCTGGCAAGTAGGGTTATTCCTGAACACATGAACAAACATGAAAATAGGAGGTTCTTCAATAAGTTAAAGTACTACTTTTGGGATGAACCTTTCTTATTTCGTAGGTGTCAAGATCAAGTAATCAGACGTTGTGTTTCAGAAACTGAGGCAATCAAAATTATGAAAGAATTCACGCTGGTCCATCTGGAGGGCATCACGGAATGAACACTACTGCGTGAAAGATTTTCGACGCAGGATTCTATTGGCCTACAATATTTCGTGATGTGAGGGGAATGATACAGGCTTGTGACGCGTGCCAAAGAGCCGGGAATATCTCTAGGAGGGATGAAGCACCTCAAAATTATATACAAGTGTGTGAGATTTTTGATGTTTGGGGAATTGATTTCATGGGACCATTTCCATCTTCAGGGGGGAATGAATACATCTTAGTGGCCATTGATTATGTTTCAAAATGGGTGGAAGCACAAGCCCTTAAAACTAACGATGCTAGGGTTGTCATCCATTTCTTAAAAAAATTGTTCGCTAGGTTCGGCATCCCGAAAGCTCTTATTAGTGACAGAGGGACCCATTTTTGCAACTCGCAAATGGAGAAAGTCATGAAAAGATATGGAGTCTCTCACCGATTCTCCACTGCTTAACCAACGGTCAAGTCGAAAATACTAATCGAGCCATAAAGAGAATATTAGAGAAAACGGTCAACCAAAACAGAAAGGATTGGTCTTTCAAGCTCGATGAAGCTTTATGGGCATTCCGAACTGCTTATAAGACACCAATCGGGACGACCCCGTTCCGTATGGTATATGGCAAGGCATGTCATCTTCCGGTAGAACTGGAACACAAGGCGTATTGGGCGCTTAAGGCTTGTAATTTGGACTATACGGTTGCGGGATCAAATAGATTTTTACAGCTCCAAGAGCTTGATGAATTGAGATTGGAGGCTTATGAATCCTCCATTACATACAAAGAAAGGGCAAAAAGATGGCATGACCAACGGATTAATAAACCCAAGGAATTTTCTGAGGGAGACAAAGTCCTATTATATAATTCTCGTTTAAGGTTATTTCCTGGAAAACTTAAATCTAGATGGTATGGGCCTTTTACTGTAAGGAGCTCCTCTAAAACCGGAGCCGTTGTGTTGGTAGATGATGAGGATAAGGAATTCACCGTGAATATACAACGAGTCAAGCATTATCAAGAGAATAATAATGAAATGATCAATGAGGAAGACATAACTCTTGATGATGAAATAGGATAGAGTGACTTTGAGTCTAGCTACAAGACTCGTTAATAAAGAAAAGCGCTTCTTGGGAGGCAACCCAAGCTTTGTGTGTTTATTTGTTTGCTTGTTTGATTTTATTTGCTTCCGTATGTATGTTTTATTTTTATTGTTATTGATTCATGCTTCAAACTAAATTGTGAAAATGCTTTATTTTGTTTTTAACTTCGTCTTAACTACATATAAAGGTATTTTGCAAAAGATAAGTGTAAGGGAAATCTAAATCGGTTTATAAGAACAAATGAACATGAATCATAACAATATTAAATTGACATACATATTAGTAATTGTTTGAGTCAAATGCTTGTATCGAGTCATAATGATATTTTGTAGGATTTCCAGGAAGTAAGAATTAAGTTTTTCCAGAAATTTTCCAGAAACTTAACATGAGAAATCTGTCAGATCACTTCTGACGGCGTCAAGCCCCAGGCTGACGGTGTCAGGTTCGGTTTTCTGGAAAATGCTTTATAAGATCTCTAACTTATAAACTCCAGGAATCTGCAAAATATTCATTCCACAAGCATTATATCCTTATACAGATTTATCCCGCCGATGTTATGCAAGTTTTCTTGGTTGTTTTCTCAGGTTTAACAGGTTATTTTGGACAAGAAGATGATTTATATTTCGGAAGGGAAGCTTTGAGTGTTCATTTTCTTGGAAGAAGATCTAACCATGTTACCCCTTTATCCACCAAGCGAATCAGGGGAGTATTTGATTTCATTTTTTTTATTTTATATACTTTTACATCTTATTATTTGAACATTGGGGACAATGTTCATCTTAAGTGTAGGGGGGTAAATTACGATACCTTATAGAATGTAATTACGCTTGATTTTTGTTTGTTTAAAGGTAGATGTGTAATAAAACTGAGATAAATACATGTTAGGGCAATTTTAGTGCCAAATTTAAAATTTTTTACAAAATTTAGGAGTGAAACTTTGGTCTTAATGAGCGTCTCATGGATAGGAGTTATATGACTAGCACAAAACCGTACCACTAAAAAATTTTCCACCCCAAATAGGTGAGGTTCGCCCCTAGAATTGGTAGGAAAAACATTCATCTTTAATGCTTGTGTGTGTAACGGTAGCACTTAGATTCTAGAACTTGCGATAGGACCATCCCGAATCCACAAGTGAGACTACATTCGTGTAGTTAGATTTACTACATGATAAGAGGCATTAGGATTAACCCATTGTTTTACACCTGTGTTTTTGTTATAATTACTTTGGCTACATTGGTCAAGTAATTCTCCCACACCCTTGCGTTGTACCCATTTTTGGTACACGATACCCCTAGTACACCCCTCCGAGCCTATCTTTTCGTTTCTAACTTTAAGCATTATACTTAAAGGAAGAATTTATTACACCCCACTTAAATGTACACCCAAATCACCTTAGCCTACCTTGATGCACTCACCTTTAGTGCATTATTGTGACAACATTTGTTTAAACCCTTAGTTAATTATCTAATTGATTACATGGTTGCTAAGTCGAGTCATATCCTTGTACATATTGTTTTGGGACGATTGGGACTCATGGGTAAATTACTAATGTAATGGAGTAATGGGGAAGAACAACATTATTACCCCCATATGTGCTAAATATTTTAAAAGTACTCCAAGTGTTTCGATTAACTTAATTCGAGTCATTAGATTAGTTATTTGTAAAGTATGTAAAAGTTCAAGTGTAAGGGGAGAACCGATGCCCCTATGATGTATTATTTTGGATGGTAGGGCAAGAATGTATGCAAAAAAAAAAATCAAAAAATCAAGAAAAATACAAAAAAATGAGAAAAAGAAAAGTAGAAAAAACATACGGACTACCATCCCGTTTCTTTTTATATTTATTTTATGTTTTATTAGTTTTTGATTAGCTTAAGTCGAGTCTAGTCTTGGCTTAGCAACGCCATATTGTACATGTAATTAATCAAGATCTTTAACTCGCCACCAGTAAAATATCCCTTATCCAACAAAACCGTGTTTATCATATCCCTACGCCTCATTACAACTCTATTTGTAAAGCCCTCTTTGATAGTTTATCTTTGGTGCTTATGCCTAGTGGAGAAGGTTTTCGATCCTTTCCCAAGCCTATGGTAATCTATTTGCTATGACAGGTAGTGAGAGATATTGTCCATTTTCATTTATGAGATATAATTCTATGACACCTGAGAGATGTGAGTATCCAAACACTACTTGTGAGGTGCTAGTATGTAATCTTCGTGCTTATTATGATTGAACGGGAACGATTATTTGTTGTAATTACTTTTATATTAGTGCTAAATGACCCCTAACTTGTATTTTGATTGGAATAAAAGCGCATTTACTTGAGGACAAGCAAATCT
>LBNU01016856.1:16095-35356 GCA_014162995.1 Artemisia annua | reverse complement strand
AAAAGGAGAGATATTCAAATTCCGAGAACCGGTTATGGTTTAGCTCCGAATCCATGCATCATCATTAGGGAACATTTCCATACGGACTTAGAAATAGTCTACATATCATCCCGAGGGCATTTTTGCATACTCATTCCACCTTCGTAGGATTTCCAAATTAACATTTTTAGTATACTTTGAGACGGTTTTACGTATATTTATTTTAAATAAACGCTTAATACGCGATCACTAAATGGAATAACACGTCCGGATCCACCAATGGGTCCCGACATATTTCTAAGCATCATTTAAGACATCACGGAGATTATAAAAACTTCATTTGCCCTGTATTTGGAATTTAGTGTTTAATTCTATCGTCAAATTGTATTTTAAGTACGACGGTTTTCGAAAAACTAAACACCGTAATTATTACCGACACTCATACTTGTACCAATATATTTTCATAATCTTTTATGATTTAATCATGTCCGGTTAACTCCGTTAAATTTTATTCTAGAAACTGGTAACAGCGGATATCCCCTAAAACTAAAATATGCTACACAATATCTTATAAATCTACCAAATCCCATCAAATCTCCCCTCCTCCCCAATTTCAGCCGAACCATGCCCCCCCTTGACCCAAAATTCTTCCACAATTGATCAGATTAATTACAAGTTGCCATCAAGCTAACTAATAATCCAATTTATACACACATAACATACATTTTTCAAGAAACTAGCAAAGAAAAATATCACTCTCTCTTTTCTCTCCTTCAACTTGGATCGGCAATACATCAAGAACAAGGCAAGATCCATCAAACTTTCAAGATCAGTCATAATACAAGCTCCATTTACTTTCCTAGTTTAAGATTTGTGATCAAAACAACTAAGTTATGCCACATTTCTATCAAATCAACTCCAAGATTGGTAAGTAAGCTTCAAGAACATCTTCATAATCTTTTCATACTTTTCATCTATTATTTTCATGATTATATTGGTGATTGATCATGCAAATACAAGTTATTTATACCACTTTGTTCATTTTTCATAACAAACTCTAGATCTATAAGTTTTATTACATCCTCTATGAGATCCACCAAGGTTGGTGTTGTTTAGCGCCCATGACACCCTAAGAAGTGTATGGTAGTTTATGGGTGATTGGTTGTTGTTTGTAATGGTTTATTGGACAAGTTAGAAACCTAGGCAAACCATCAGTTTTTGCACACTTTCAACAATGTTGCTGTCCCTTTTTTGGCAAACGTGGGAAACTCAGGTGGGTTTTGGGTAACTTTGGAACCAAAGATTTAGAAAATACATTCCGAGACGAAACTATGGCCAGGCCGAAAACACGGGGATAGGAAACCGGGCTTTAATAAGAAGACAGATAACTCGCATTTTTTTCATAGTTAGACGACAAAAAACCACGTTTTTAGAAAATAGTGGGCTGTTAAACCACCAATCCGACAGACACAAACGAAGGCGTATAACTTAACCCAAACGACAACCCGGAACTATAAAAATAAACACTAGTTCAACTGAAACCCGAGACCAGGGAATAAAGAACTTGAGAAACGGACTTAAAAACGCCAAGAATAATACTCCGTTCAAACTTAAACGTATAACGTACATTTTACCACAGACTCACACTTAGAAAAATAACTTTTCATAAGATATGTCACAGATTCGCCAACATAGCTCAATGTTTGAGCCCATATTTATTCATAATTAAGAACCGTTTATAGAGGTATTATATCAGGACAAAAAGTTATTCTCCTGGCTAAGTAAAATCAAAGATACCAAATATATAGTCCATAATAGAATTACTTATACATCTCAAAGTCTTACAGACACAACACAGAAACTAGCAAACAGCCCACACCTTAATACATGAGCTATAATTTACCTATATATGAATTAAGACCATTATATCAGACCAATTCCACATATGAGAAAATATTATAGGATATATGCTACAAAGAGCTTACTTATATAATATAGAAGTTATGCTACACAATAAAAACTTAATATATCAAACATGTATTTAACTATGGTTTTACAATGAGGCACCTGGTCAGCTTAATATGACACTTTGGTGAAATGCACAAAGTTTTGCCGTAAAAACTAATATTATCTATACTTTTTCATCCTCAACTAATCGGTAAAATGACGTCGTTAACTACATATATAAAAAAAACAACTAGATAGTACTACCATAGTCATTCACGACACTTTAAAACATTGACAATTTACAACGATAACAATTTATTTACTAAGATACGAAGTGGATATGATAGAGGAGCATAGCTGCATGTACATTCACGTACATCAATTCAATAATCCTAAAGATAAAATCATAATCGTTCATATAGGACATCGCAGGTTAAAAGAGACAGGCTCGCTTCCAATCATATTATCATATTGTCATTGTATAGTCCATATACTCAAAGTGAGTATTCACGAAACCCTTGTTTCTAACTATTTTAATCCTTTTGGGTGATGCAGAACTATATCTTACTCTTAAAGAACCTGTAAAGAACTAATGCTTTCACTATTATGCTCCGAACAACAACGTACTCAAACAGAACTTAGTTGCTATATTCAACGAACACCCATTATATTGAACGCCTTGACTATTTGAACCTTTTGACTGAACTTGTGAACTTATTGTACTGATTTTAATGTGCTAAACTATAAAGTCTCCTTGTTCGGAAGCAACACTATAAGCTCTTCTGTTCAGAGCATCCTAATAATTCTCTGCCAATAGTGGAGTGACTAATAATTACATTCCCAAGACGACGGAGGTGACAACAATTCCTTGTTAGGTGCGCAGAGGACTTAATAAGTCTCCTTGTTCGGATGCGTTCTTCAGATTTATTCATTAACTATGTGGCCTTATTGTAACTATAATTGAGCCGCACCAATATGTACTTGATACTGAACGTACTACTTTATGGTCAAGGGTTGTTGAACACACAGTTGGCAAGTTTGTAATGCCGAGGCTTGGAACTGAGTGGGATTTACAATGCCTTTGCCTTTGTAGACTAATTTCGTAAAGCCGAAAAACTTGACACTCTTAGAGGTTTTATATTACTAAAACGCGTGTGTACTCACAACATATTTTCAAGTTGACCCGTTTTAAATCAATGCATTTCAGGTCGTCAGTAATTTCTTCATGGATTCTTGCATAATGAAGTTTTCACGCGTCACTACTAATCATTATGGATTTCAAGCTATCTTTTGGGAATTAAACTTTGTGTCTTAAATTGCCGATGTCGGCTAAACAATGTTGTAATGATATACTTTTCCTTTAATGTAAATTATGGTATTGTTCTATATCTCTTGTGCGATGTATATTGATTATGTTGCACCTCGCGTTTCCGCCTCCGGCGGGGTGTGACATCGTGGGCCAAAGCCGTCTAATTGGTAGTCCAATTAGTATGAAACTGGCCCACGCGTAGTGGGCTTGCGTGTGGGTATTGTTTACCAAACGGGTTCATGACCCGGAATACGTCATCAAAAAGAATATTAATATGGACTTTTCAATTCCCCGTAATTCAAAATTTCAAATAAGTTACATGTAGTTTGGCCAATTATTGCATTTCCCAGACTATTATGGGCTAGGAACAAGGGGATTGAAGCTAAATAATGCACTACTTTTGAAGGAAAAACCAACAGCTATTGAACACCCAGTGATTTCTTTTTCTTTTGGTATGATTTGTATTCTATGTATGCTAATAAATAAAATGGTGTTCTGAGTCACAGTTGTACGGAACTGCAGAATCCACAAGTCTACTTGCGTTTTGAAAAATTAGGCTTCAAGTGAAATCTCCTCCAACTAAACATGTAGCAAGCTAAAGAGAGACTTTGCATGTGATAACTTTTCCTTAAAAGGTATTAGTCAACAGAGCCTAACACTTGCCTATTAAGATGTAGATGTTAAATTTTCATAGACAAGATAGACCATAACAGCAAAACCGTATACATCTGCAAAACAAATAAAAGGTTCTATTAGTCAACCCAAGCTTATACATATTACCCTAAATATTTGCAGGTACCCAAATTGTGGCACTTCTTATGACATAAGGAGCAGTTTGTAAGGTAAATTTTCATGTGGATGATTATTTAAACCGAAGGACATAGTGAGACCAATAGGGAGTCAAAATACAAGATATACCAAAAAAATTGAAATTGCGTAGAGCCGTAGATCATCAACAGCAAGATTAACATTGGCTTGGGTAGCCTTATGTATTAATGTAAGCTAACCTGAAGTTCTGAGTGATCACTGGCATTGACTTAAATGGCAAGATGATCAACAGCAGGATCAATAACCCTGTTCCAAGGCCTCATTGTAAGAATTTGTGCAAACAATGCATACAGATCCTCACCAGCACTCGATTTCATGCAATTTTCCTTTATTCTCTTGGCATCAACCAGTACTAAAGCCTGTAAGCAAATCATACAGGTCAAAGGTTATTGATGCTCTAAAGCAACAACAGAAAATGGTAGTAAAGAAAAAATAATAATAGATGACATGAGAAGCCATTTATGTTCATAATATTGCAAGGGGCATCTTCCAGAGTGCAACCTAGTTGGTCCTGGTTGAATTGTCAAGTAATTCAGTTTCAGTTGAGCTAAAAAATTTCTCAAGACAAAAATACAACGTTGGTCCCTAAACATTCCACGAAACATCACAGGGCACCTTAACTTTTTTGTTAGTCGCCTGGAGTCCAAAAGAGAGGTTTTTGAGGCCAAATGCATCCCTCTGACCGTTTTCCCTTGGTCAACTTCTGTTATTTCCCCCATGTGCCTCATGTGCCTTGCACATGAGGGCAAAATGGTCATTTCATCGTTTTTGGTTAATTATATTGGTGGTACAACCTTAGGGACGAACGGTGTATTTAATCAAAAAAGTTATATTCCCACACTACCATCACTACTACCACCAACACCACAGTCCACCATCATCTCAGTCACCTCTACCGCCATCACCACCACCCACCATAATTATTAAATTTTTTTCTTTAATTGACTAACATCACATGTTTTCTAGCTATTTGGCACAAAGTGTATACCGAAACTCAAATAAACGTGGCTGTGTTTTCCTTTTGCAGGATATTCCGTGATGTTCCAAGTGATATAACAATAGAAGTAAACGGTGTCACCTTTGCACTGCATAAGGTAAGTTCTTGATTAGCATTGTTATCTTCAAGTTTTTTGTCTTAAATTTTGTATTAGTCCATGAACCTTGTAATTTCTTTAATCCTTTTCGAATCATATTGATATTCAGTCTTTCTACTTAGTTTTCGACTAGTACACAAAGTCAAACTTTAGTCTGTAAAGTCATACCCAATTGACAAAAAACAAGTTTCTGCAGTGTCTTAAAGCATTGGTGAATCGTTAATGAGTTATGCTGAAAAAGAGCTAACGAGTTTATATAATCTTAATAATAAAAAGGGTGATACTTTTAAGGGACATGAAGGTATTGTGGTTGAGACGATTGTTGGTTTACTTCCGGATGAGAAAATGTCAGTGCCTTTGACTTTTCTTTTTGGGTTGTTACGGGCTGCGATTATGCTTGATTGCGCGGCAGCGTGCCGGACCGATCTCGAGAGGCGAATTGGTTCACAGTTGGATTTAGTGACACTTGATGATCTTTTGATACCATCTTTAATGAGTAAAGATGATACATTGTTTGATGTTGATGTGGTTCATAGGATTTTGGTTAACTTTTCACAGCAAGATGATAGTGAAGATGAAATGGAAGACGGTGACTGTGATGGCGATGGATTTGAGTCGGATGGGCCTGTTTCGCCATCACAAACAGCTTTAGATAAAGTATCAAGACTGGTTGATAATTATCTTGTTCAAATTGCACCGGAGATAAATCTGAAACTCTCAAAATTTATAGATGTGGCAGGGAGTTTACCGGCTCATGCTCGTACAGTTCATGATGGTCTTTATAGAGCCATCGACGTTTATCTGAAAGTAAGTCGTTCTATGTTTATGATTCATTAGTTCAAGAACAAGCATTTTGACTTTTGTGGTCAAATCTCGTATAGCTGTCCAAAAGAGAAAGTTGGTGGTTTGTGATATTTGCAGTTGTTGAGACTACTTCACAGGCCAAGAGCCACAACAAGGAGAAGATGTATGACTTTATACATAGGAGAGAGAGAGAGAGAGAGAGAGAGAGATAGAAGATGAAGTTGAGAGTTAGGAGATGAAGTGTGTGAGAAATGTGAGGAAAAGAAAGATGTATGACTTTATATATGGGCAAAATAGTCATTTAACAAGAATAACGGGATTGGGCAACAAAAAACGGAACATTGACCAAGGGAAAACGGTCAGAGGGACGCATTTGGCCTCAAAAACCTCTCTTTTGGACTCCAGGCGACTAAAAAAAAGTTAAGGTGCCCTGTGATATTTTGTGAAAAGTTTAGGGACCAAGGTGTATTTTTGTCATTTCTTAATTAAATGTTATGCTTGCATTTTATAAAAAAGGTTAAATTAAATAAGTTCCAGAGCACACAAATAGATCATACTATCATTGTCAATTCAGTTAAAAAAACTTAAACTTTTGAAGTATATGAGGGTTTAATTAAGAAGACTTCAAACTAAGAAGACTTCAAACTGGAGGTAGAGATCTAAATTTCATGTTGTTGTCTACTAGTGTAGACTTTAAAGTAAACTCATTTTACTATCATTGTCAATGCAGTGAAGAAACTTAAATGATAGAAGAAATGTCTAAGAAAGGTTTTGGGATATAACTGCTTATGACCAACTTTTTGAAGTATAAGAGGGTTTATTTTTTGGGTAAAGGGCTTTCCACCCGGTAAAATAAGTATAAGAGGGTTTAAGAAGACTTTAAATTGGAGGTAGGGATTTAAATTTAATGTTGTTGTCTATTAGTGTAGACTTTTAAAGTAAACTCATCTTAGTATCATACTATCATTGTCAATGCAATGAAGAAACTTAAATGATGGAAAAAATGTCTAAGAAAGGTTGTGGGATATAACTGCTTATGACCAAGTTTTTGACGTATAAGAGGGTTTAAGAAGACTTTAAATTGGAGGTAGGGATCTAAATTTAATGTTGTTATCTACTAGTGTAGACTTTTAAAGTAAACGCATCTTATTCTATGATCCAGGCGTATAGACCACATTTGTAATTGAAAATACGATAATGTAAACTATTCGTGTATTGCATGGTATGTGTTAGTATTAGACTATCAGTTGAACCGTTTCATGAAGAGATATACTCTTTGTCCCAAAGAATGGAAATCATGTACCTTCTTCAGAGCAATTTGACACATGATTTAGATGGTTAAATGAAAAAACTATATATTCATTGAATTAGAAATCACATTAACTTAGGTAATTTATAAGCTCAATTATTGTTTATTAAATGCATTTTTTAGTTAAAAAAGAAGTTCGAGTTGAATTAGTGCAACCGTGATGGCACTTGTTAGACAATCCTATTAAATAAACAAATCTCATTTCTTTATATACTGAAGGTCAGGTTGCTCCTTGTATTGATACTCTTGTATATTTAATGTCAATGAATATCCTTATATTTCATGTAAGGCCACATGATCACTTTGCTTAATATGCAGTGAATCTAAGGTAACATAAATATGATAATGCTTATCATGGCATTAGCTGGAAGTCTTTGATATAACTTGTTAACTCAATTTGTTTACCTTTTCTGGGAGATGACTTTCACATGATTTGCAACTCGGTCTACCCGGTCTTCTGATGCATACTTCTGGCAAGATAGTGAAACCCATACCTGATGGATGCAGTGTCAAGTCCATGAGATAATTGCTTCATATTAACCCCTTCTTTCTCTTCCTGTTGCGACTGAGGAATAGACATGGCAAATACAAGAGTTGAGACATGGTCATGGAAGGATGATGTGATGCCTGTTGTCGTTATGCTGATGATAACATGTTTGGATATGAGCTTGATAACAATAGTGAAAGCAGCCATGAATGGTGGTATGGGTAGTATCGTTTATATTGTCTATCACGAACTTTTTGGAACACTAATTCTTCTTCCACTTTTCATGATCCACATCTTCAGGTTTGCAAACAAAATCCACGTTTCTTCCTTTTTTAAGCGGACAGAAAATTCTAATCATAACACTTTGACTTTGTACAGAAATGATGGGCGTCCTCCACTCTCATTCCATGTCCTTTGCAGATTCTGTCGTATATATAGTGTATTGCTATTAGAGATAAATAAACAATAACATGAAAACGTAAAAGTGTAGAAATGATACCGTAATTCTTTTGATTGTTGAGACACAAAAAACACAAGTAAGGAAAAATGTTGAGGCCTGTGATGCTCACAGTTTCCTTAAGACAGATTCGTCCTCTCCACGGTGCTTGAGAATCGTGAACGTCTATCTCCCAGGATACAACAACAACGGATAACTCCGTTAGCACAAACGGGTTATCAAGGCGAACCAAAATCGTGCCTTCCCTCTATTACAAACCGGATATACAAGAAATATGATTGATAACAAAAAGGAGAGGAGTAGTGTATTTCTTGGTGTCATGAAATGAGAGAAGAGCTCTCAATATATAGGTGAGGAGGATGAAAGAAAAATGGTCCAATTAATTATCACAATCAATCCTACTAATGGCTCATGAACATATAATTAAATTGGTCGTTACATATGACCAAACATTAATCTTGCTCTAAAGCCCCATTAGTATATTTGATGACCATCAATTGTCATTCAAACCCATTATTGACCATAATTTCCAACAGATTCTTCATTCTTGGCCTTGTAGGGTAAATGATGATGCAACCCAAAGTGAAATATCATATGTTTCAGAGTTTTTGTTAGAAGTCTTCTATTTATAGTTTCATTAAAATGCACCTGATAACTACATATCTTGGGTCCGCCAATGCACTCAAATATGCATATTGCATCAGTTTCTCTGATACCGAATCTGATAAAAGATGATGAATGGCGAAAAATTTTTTCCGTTTTTTAGGTGTTCAAAAACAATTTACTTTTAGTTAATAGAAAAAGTAACTAGTGCTACTTATGTGTTTTCAAATATTTTCGAAGTTTTTTTGGTTATCAATATAATTTGTTGCCAGTTTTAGTATAAACAAAACCTGATACCTAAGGCCAATATAGTATTTTCAATAGTTTGACGACCTTAATGAAGAAACTGAATAGCTGGGTGGTCTCATACATTCTCGCACATTGATAATACACATGCATGGTTGTTTGTAGGGGTTGTCTTTTCCAGGTACTTGCATATGCAGGTCTTTACTACAGCTCTCCAACCATGGCTAGTGCCCTGTCTAAGTTATGTTAGAAATTATATGGATCACAGTAATCTGAGAGTCGTGTAAACACTATCAGATCGAAGTATTTCGATGGTTCTATCGAAATCTCAAATCGGATAAAACTCAGATTTGAACTGAGAATGCGTTTTTGATGTTATGAAAACAGAACCAGAAAGAAGAGACATTTTATGACCAAAAACTGAAGTTCGGTTATAACTGCATAGCAGTTATCATAACCGACAATTCAGTTAAATTCGCAAGCAAATTAAATGGTCCAAATAACGGGAATTTTTATTTTTAAGTGCGTTTTTAACATAGCACTTTATACCAAATGACCCCAGCCAGGGGCGCTGCCCCTTGGACCCTGCCAGGGGCTGCCGCCCCTTGGACCCTGACGTCACACAAGTGTGCACTCCGCACAAACCCCCGACTTGTTGAACATTTATCATGATTACACATTGGTCACCCAAGTCAATCCATTACACTTAAATCATATTGGTGATATAAAATCACCAACAAGTTAGGTCCTGTGAATGTAAAGATTCCTACGGCCCAACATCTCACCAAGTCTAAATATAAGCGCAACTGAGGTTCCATTCTAAAACCAATTGGTGATAGAAGGATTAGCCCACCAAGCTTATATGTTAACTTTGAGATTATAGTTCTACCGATGTGGGATTGGGTTTGTACACCCAACAATCCTCCCCTCAAACCCAAACCACCATGGGCCTCCCCTTCGACAATAGCCATGATCCCACCTTTTTCATACCGCCGACCTTTACCATCGGAACACACCGCCTTTTACCAGCTTCCTTTCGGTACAAGGTTTNTACCACAACCACGTACTCAAGCTTATCAGAAGAACTCCCAAAAACACTCCAATTAAGATGAACTTGATGTTTGTTCCGCCCGCCTTTTTGAAAACTAATTGAGCAACTGTATTGTGTTAACATATATAGCTACAACATCATTAATTAACTTATACATGCATAACAACCCTGTAGTAACTACTAAAGATCACATGATAACAGATAACTACTAAAGATCACATGATAACAGATAAATATACTTGTTTAGTGAGCCTTAGATAATATTAGTTACATACCTAATTCAGAGGAAGCCATTCTCACATATATATCCTGACCCACCTTTCCCTGAGGGTATCTGATGTCTATGAGGTCATTGAACCAAAGCAAACAGCCACTGCCGTCACCTCTAATATCGAGTGTTGCATATGCCATACACGTGCAGTTCTTTAGGCATATTGCTTCACATTCCATCAGAGACATAGTCTTGTTATACCAGGAAGTTCTTGTGTCCGGCAATTTTAGATTCGAATACTTGATAAACCCATCTGATCCATTTTTGCAATTCAATGGTGTTCGTCTCACACATCCACGAGACCAGTCTGATGTCTCCCAGTCCTTCTGGCTTTTGGGAACAAATTTGGTCTCATCCAAGCACGAACATGCCTGCGAGTTCTCAACGCTGCAGATTCCATTAGCACCACATATTTTGTATGAATCACACATATCTTTTGGTACTGATAGAAAAACCTGCCATTTTTTACTATCTTCTACCCATATTGAACGTTCTACATGCCCAGAAGAATTCAAGGCGACCCTCGATATGACAGAAGTGTTTGCCAGATTATAAGAATAGGCCACCCCTTTATCATTAATAACCATATCGTATCTAAAGATCATGTTTTGGGTTAACTGAGAACCCCCATTGAAGCGTTGACCATTCCATGGTCCTGCGCGAAACTTGATTTCCTCACCTTGTCTTATTACGAACTGAGGATAACCATTTGTATCAACGCCCCAGGTAAAGTCACCTGGAGCTGGATCATCACTACTCTTCCATGATGACAAACGCCATTCGACGCCTCTCACGTAATCTTTCCCTAAATGCATGCCAGGCAGATGCGTATCTGTTGGATATTCAAAACTCTGCCAGATAATCTTCTTATGGTTCCTATCCGCCCTCATGACCAGATTTCCATTGTCATCAAGATTCACAATCGCGTTTCCTAATTTTGATGTTGTGTTGGATGACCATACTAATTCTGTGGCATTGTTCATGAGAACTAAATTGCCCGGATGAACAACTTTTAGCAAGCCCGATGATGCACTAGTGAGTGGGCGGTTTCTGTTGGCAACCCAAACCACGGTTTTGACAGAGATTTTCTCATACCAAATGCCGAGGTATATGTTCTTAGAGCTACCTGGCTTGAAAAATCCTAGTTCAAATTTTCCAGCACGCGATACCAAGGTGTCGTTTTCTGTCAAGAACTGTGAATCTGAGATGATGTCAATTTCGGCCATGTCGATTTTTTGAATGTGGAGTGAAACAAGTAAAACAACAAATAAAGTTGTTTCCCTCATTGAAATTCTTTCCTTCAAGCTTCTCATTTTTCAAATCTGAATTCTAGTATCTAATGGAAGTATTTTTTATCACCTACCATTGTACGGGGTTCTAGTTCTTTGTTGGGGTTGCATTTATTCTAGACTTTAAGATTTTATAAATGTGACAGAACGAAGAAGTAAATAACGTGCATTTACTCCTAAGTTTGAGGTTCATACAGCAAGGTTGGCTACAAGCTGGTGTTCTAAGTTGCTACTGTACTATATTAGACACATTTTTGTTGAGCTTTCAAATGGTTGGTTACACATTAAATGACAATATTAAGCTTTAATATTGTATACCTAAGAACGTAACTATCTTTTTTCATATGTGAATCCCGTATGCTATGACGGTTGTTCTTCGTCGTCCCTTGATTCCTTGGCGGATCGTCAAATATCTCCTCTATGCAGGACGAATGTCACCTTTTGTTTAACTATTCCCGTTATCTGCCAACTATGTACTTGATCATAAGCTAATCTATTGTCATGTACGTGAGACATGTTCCAAAAGAACGATCCATGCGGATGCATATATTGAATTCGTGATGAAATGTCACGATAATTTCTCATTATTTTCCGTACAATACTGAGATCAGTAGAAGCCTTTAATTTACAGAACGCAATGGCCGTAATCTACACGAGTACACGACTACACCGAGTTTTTTGCAAATATGGTGCAACTTAAAATTTCTTTTGTAAACATGGGCCACTTTTTATTTCTTTTGTAAATATGGGTTACTTTGACCCTGAGGCCCCACTTCAGTTTTTTAAAACCATGAGTTTTACCATGAAAGGTTAATGCACAACCCTCTCACTTACAAATATATCAATTTAACGGGATGAGATCTCTCGAGTTGAGAGATACAACTTGACTCAAATTTGGGCATTATGAGATATTGGATTTGATCTAATGACTCAAATCAAAAAAACATTTTTCAAATTTAATGGCTCATAATCAACCAACTTGAAACAAGTTTTACCTCTCAACTTAAGAGGATCTGATTCCCAATTTAAGTATCTCTTCACTTTTGGATTGCATTATATATCATGCTATGTATTATTTTTATTAGAAAGAATATGACAACAAACATATAATTTTAATATAAGATGACTTTCTTAAATGAAATAAATACCTACGGATATGATTTTGTTTAAAGGCTTCTTAGATGTTTTTTGTTTATTAAGAGGCTCCGAGTCTGAATTTGATTCGCACATTTGAATCTAAATATGTGGTTGAAAAGTCCAAATCTGATTTTCATATTAATCTGAATAAGTGGTTGAGAAATATGAATCTGACTCAAATAAAACTATTTGTTTTTCTAAAAATATCTAAATGTGTTAAACTATTTGTTTTTATAATTTAAATATAAAATGATTGCATACGCACGAGAAATAAAATTTAACTAACATTCTTTATTTAATAACAAAATATGTGCAATTATTTTTTAATACTTTAATAAGAAAGACAAAATTAAATAATAATAATAATAATAATAATAATAATAATAATAATAATAATAATAATAATAATAATAATAATAATAATAACAGACATTAAGAGGTGTTAAAACACCCCATACTCATCTTGTTTAATAAAAAAATCATAAAATAAAATAAAATAATAATAATAATAATAATAATAATAATAATAATAATAATAATAATAATAATAATAATAATAATAATAAAATAATGATAATAATAATAAAGTAAATGATTTGCACACTTATTTTTTTATTGACACACTACTATTTATGCATAAACATGTTATACTGTGTATACATATTGCTTTAACTAGTTGTACTCTAGAGTGTGCAAATCAAAAGGTAATGTTATAACCCAATATTATCACTGCACACACATATATTTTAGAGAGAGAAAGTAAGTATTCTAGATAGAGAAAGAGGTTAAGAAAGGTAGAGAGAACTATGTGTAAAATATGTTTTTGATTAATGAACTCTCACACCCTCCTAATAAGCCTAGAAGGGTTTATATATTTCTTACAAAGGCCTCAATGGGCCGGACCTTTGACCTTCTATTGGGCCGAGCCGTTAAGGCTTTACATTAACTTAAATAGACTAGCATTTTACTAACTATTTAACGTTAACCTATTACAAGACTTATCGACTCACTAATGATCGTCACTTCTATTGGGCCGAGCCGTTAAGGCTTTACATTAACTTAAATGGACTAGCATTTTACTAACTATTTAACGTTAACCTATTACAAGACTTATCGACTCACTAATGATAGTCACTTTTATTCCTAATAATCTCCTCCTACGGGACGATCATTGAGATCTCTCTTTGATTACATAAATGATCAACACTTCTACTGCTAACAGGTAATGTGTGCAAATCATCTCCATAATAATAATAATAATAATAATAATAATAATAATAATACCAAAGACTTCTTGAAATAAGTCAATAATCAAAGCCTTCTTGACAAGATTTCAGTTAACCTACAGACTGGGGTCATGTACGTACTATCTTGACTAGCAATGATTTATGATTGTCACATGCACTTGCAAACAATATCAGTCCAGCTTTAATGCCATTTGGTTTATAGACCTCCGCAATAGCTACATTAATGAATGAAATTTCTGCATAAGTTCTTGAAGGAGACTATTGACCAATACTCCCACCTTTATTCTAAAATATGGTTGGATATCGTTAACTTATTGGGTTGCACATAAGGGATGAAAAAGTTATACATAAAGTTTACAAATATGCAAGCTTTTGTTATAAATTCTTTTGCTAAAACTTCTAAGATACCATCAAGGTTATAAATAGCGTGAGGCGTGGCGTGGCGGCATGGTCAAGCCTCAAGCTTTAGCGTGAGGCGTGGCGGCATGACGTTTTTAAAGCGTGAATTAAAACGGCAAAAAGTATTTATAGATTTATAGATTTATATTATATTTCATTAGTATATCATATTTTATATACATCAAGTTTACAAAAAGTGTTATACATAAGCAATAAAGTTAAGATACTCTCTTTACATTTATAATCTTCTTCAAATACTAGTAAACCCCTAAACGCCAAATACTAGTAAACCTCAAATACGATGCCCAAATTCCAATTACTAGTAAATACCCTAAACGTCTCAAATACCAGTACACCTTATCGCGCGTTATCGCACCTCATCTCATGCCAAACCTTAAGACGACGCCTTGGTCTATTGCGTGGCGTGGAGGTGACGCCTCGCGCCTTTGCGAGGCCTTTGCGGTGCCAAGGCGCGCCTTTTAGAACACTGGATACCATTGCTTTTGTTATAAATTACTAAAACTGTCGAGTGGAGGGCCAAAGGCAAGGGCGGATGCATGCATATCGTATTGGGGGGCGGTGCCCTTCCATGGATAGCTAAACAAGATGAGATTTGAGTGTTTATTTATTTATTTATTTATTTTAAGCTTTTTTGAAAGTGCCATTTACCCAAAACTCAAATTGTCCTCCACCCGGCCACATACTAAAACCCAAAATTCAACACTCTAAAACCTTATAAATCCTTCATCTCTAAGTAACAATACTCAATTTATCATTCTGATTTTAGTTTTTTCTTTCGCATTTTATTGCTATCGTCGAAAAAAGTAAAAATAAATAAATAAATAAATAATAAAAAAAAAACTGCTGCCCATAACCTATTCCTGGTTCCTCAACTGGCCGAAGGAAAGAAGAAGTTGAAGCAATGAGCTGCTGAGTCAAGGAAAGTGAAAGGGCCAAAAGGGTGACAGTAAGATGGTGTGTGCATGTATGCTTGCACGTAGATGTGAACAAACCGGGTTTTTTTAAACCAAACCAGTTTAAAAACCGGTTTCGGTTCGCGTTGACTAGTCAAAAACCGGTCTGGTTTGAAACCGGTTTTGGCAAAGGAAACCCAAACTAGTGGTGGAGAGAAAAGGTGGGAAGCAATTTGGGATGCCTAAACACTCCATATCAGATTTTGAGTTTAAATTTGTAAGTATAATAAGTGGTGGAGTGTTGGGGTAGGTTATGTAATGTAATGAGTATTAATTAGGAGTTTTAAGTGGTAAATGGGAAAGGTGAAGGGAGGTGGACGACCTAGGCTTGAAAAACAAAGGAAAATATCGTTTTTTTATTAGTATTAGGTTAATATTTGGTGCATTAGTGTGTTTGGGGTTTAAATCAAGCGTACGGACTTAAAAATGCGAATTCGCAGTACCAGATAACCTAAAAACGTGAATTTTAGAAAGTTGTTATAAAAATGTTATAAAATTGTTATGAAGTATTAAAATGACTAATTTTAATATTTCATGGGAGACTTGGGCTTGCCGGAGTGATAAAACGAACTTAAAAATAAACAACGTGGACTGAAAACGCCTAAAACGCAAAAAGTACAAAGTTTACGTAATAATGGAAAAATAACAATATGGCTTATGAAATATGCATGAAATGAATGTATAATTTCTAAAACATATAGAATGAACATAATCTAGGGTCGGTTCCAGTTAATGTACTTTTATGGCGGACGCGGGCTAACCCAGCCGGTTACCCTTAAAAGTCAATTTCTACGAAATTAAAATAAATAGAACAAGTAATTAAGTGGTTAAATAATGACCCTGAAAATAAGGATTTTTATAGTCCATCCCCCTTAAAGGAATCCCATCCCGGGATTCAGTTCGTTCATCCTATAGACATACGTTCTCGTGCCTAGATTTGATTGAGGCAAACTTTCCCACTCTCGAGCATAGTCCTCAAAGACCTTAAGCTAGGTGATTTTATCTTAATCCCACAACTCATCAAACAAGAACTGTCATGAGATTAAACTGAGTAACAACTTGATTCTAGCTTGATTTTCGCAACTCATCAAACAAGAACTGTCACTAGATCAAGCTTGAATTAAGTTGTTAGAAAGGAAAGGCTCAACATCTTTGAAAGATTGGTTCGAGTTTGGAATTGCATACAATAGTCAAATCAGTAGATAGTGACTGCTTAAATCTGCGAGAAGGCTAAGAAATTTTGGGGGTTGTATGCGGTTAATGCTTGTACGGTAAGGGATATATCATTAAAGGTTGTGATGACGACAACTTCATCTGTACATGTTCTGCTGAGTGTACCGAAATAGACAGTTCAATTGTAAATATTGAATGATTAGATTTAAATGGAGTAAGCATTGTCCNCCTTGTAGCCGAACCACGATAAACTATCGTGTTGTGGTTTGATTGTTCCTTCCTTTATCTTTTGCATACTTACATTCATATTGTCTTTGATATAACGTCAAATCTAAATCTTGATTACACGAAAGTTTCAATAAGATTTTAACAAGATAATTAACGATAAAAAGAGGTAAACTATTCAACCCCCCTTCTAGTTTTCCACAGATCACATATTATTGAAGGACAGCATAGATGTTGAGGTATATTGCGAGTTCCCTCTACATGTATTTGGACTTGTTTCTGACTCCTGTGTTATTATATTTTCATTAGGGTTGTGGACAAAATCAGCAATATCATCACATTGACATATGCATGGTATGGTTTTGTGTTATTATATTTTCATTAGGGGTTGTTTAGATTACCTTATCTTTAGAACTTGTTTGAATTTAGGAATAACTTATAAGCTCACTTTTTTTGCCTTAAGCTTATCCAGCCGAGCTTGTAAACTTAAATAAGCAATAATCTCAACTTATAATTCAAAAAAGGTGAGCTTACAAGTTATCCAAACACCACTATATATATCCACTTGTAGATACAATTATTAAGAGATGCAAGATGTTTTCTACTTATGTTATTTTTAGTATGAGTGTCCCTTTTAAATTACAACCGACTATCTTTTTATTTTTATTTTTTATTTTCAAAAAGTAAAAAAAAAAAAAAAAAAAGAAAAAAGAAAAATAAAAGATATTTTATTAATAAACAATCCAATTGTCGCACAATTTTGAACTGAACTCATATGTCTGATTTTGTGTCTAAATCATTCAGTGTAATTGTTATAATTGTTTTGTTAGGCCATGAACTATTAACCTCAATAACCCACTACAAAAAGATATACACCACTTTTGTTTTGTTAGGCCATGAACCATTAACCTCAATAACCCACTACAAAAAGATATACACCACTAAAAGTGATGTTTACTTTTAGTATTCAAGAAAAATCCTACTTAGTAACTAGTTATAATACCCGCGCACGTGCGGGTTTTTTTAAATTTTTTTCGAATCATATATTTTTATTTATTAAAAAACAATTAATTTAATCTTTGTTTTGTTTGATTTATGATGTTTAATTATAGTTTTTTATTATTAAAGATAATTATTTAAAAGTTTTAATCCTATTGTTAATTGCTTCTTATCTATATTTTTTGTATTTATCTTCTACTTGTATTATGGATAAATATAAAATGTTACCTAATAAGAAAATAATTTTTTTTTAAATAATATTATTACTAAATAAGGTATGGTTTAGTTTTTTTGAAATGGAAAAGTCCCCACTTGAGGTTTTGTTTTATTATATAAAAGATTATTAAAGATAATTATTTAAAAAGTTTAATCCTATTGTTAGTTGCATCTTATCTATATTTTTTTTTATTTATCTTCTACTTGTGTAGTATATCGACAAAACGAATTTATAAATTAAAAAATAATAATTAAAATATTACCTAATAATGAAATAATCTTTTTTTAAAGTCCCCACTTAGGTTTGTTTTATTATATAGAAGATATAGGTTCAAGTATATGATTTTGTTTTTCTAAAGTTGTCTAGTACCGATTAGAATAAACTTATTATTTAATAACGTTACATTTTGTTAAGTGTTACTTTGCGATATGGCCCATCCAAAGCTAAAATCCTAGCTCTGTCACTGAATTCTCTATTCACAGAGAATAGAAGGAGGAAACCTAATTTTTTTTTTATGAACAAAGAATCTACACATTGACTAATTAAGTTTGAGCTAATGTACAACAAGTCCCATAGACTTATATCATAAATTCATAAGTATTACACACTAATGTTATAACAAGTTACAATAAAAGTTATCAAGTTCGAATACCTTAAGTTACAATTTAGTAGTAATCCATCTTAGCCATATAATTTAGAAGGGTTTGTTTAAAGAGTGCCCTCAAAGCATTTGTTAAGATGATAATTTAAGCAAATTTTTATGCTTATTAAATTAAAAAATCATAAGTAGTTAATATAATTTATAAATTGAATGAATGTGTATTAAATACAATTTTTAATTTTAAAAAAAATCGGGATGAATTAGTACACTAACCAATTCCTTGAGAGCAATGTTAAACAATTCCAATTTAGAACCTGGCTCTGATACCAATTGATAGACTCTGGCTAGAAATCACTTAAGAAATGTTAACCAAACCCCCAATTGTGATTAACAATTAGAAATCCAAAGAATTAAGAATTGGAAATGGTAATTGTAATCGGATAATATGAAATTGTTATAAAAGTGAAAGAAGAGATTCAAGAAGATAATTGTGATTCAAGATAATGAGAACTGATTACAAAGATTGAACTTTATACAAAGAAAACAACTAACTAACTTTTGGCGGGAAAGTTAGTTTTAAAAGAACTAATAAGGAACTGACACGTGTCCTTATTT
>LBNU01016855.1:12967-25874 GCA_014162995.1 Artemisia annua | reverse complement strand
TGGCCGCGTGGTCCGCGTTGTACCAACCCTCCAGGGGGCACTCATCCCTCGGCAAGGAGTGCCGAGTATAAAACTCAAAGTCATGAGTCAACCTAGAAGAAGTTCTCTCGCCAGTTGCGTAGAGAGTCAACCCTCTTGGTGTAGCACTGTAACTCACCCTTGCGCTTCGCAAAGGTGATCCATCCATTCAACCACGTCGTATGATAGAACGCTCGGAATAAATGGATGGTGGGGTGAATTGCCAACAATCTGCAATTAACCTCAAAATTGGAAATCTTAGCAGCGCCAAGAGGGTGCAACTGCGAGATGTGGATGGAGTAGTATATGAGTATATCACTCACAAATACGGTGATGGGGACACGCTGATTCGCATACTCGAAAAAGCGCGTATATACCCCTACCTTCCCAAAGGGGAAGTCCGCAATAGTATCATCGGGTTCGGGCACCACCGGGTGCACGTCCAATGGAATATAGTAATCCGAGGAGAACCGCGTCAGCTCATCCTCGGACATATTCAAACGACAATCACTCAATTGAATAACCATTTTTATCGGAATACTAAGCGCACGCGCTGATTACCTAGATATGTCGCAGGTTATTTGGAAGAAATTAGGAAGTTTTTTGCATTTGAGAGAGAAAGTTTACTGTGGTAATCACAGTAAAAATGAAAGAGTTTATATAGTATCCCACCCACCACCGATGGTTGACACGTGTACTCCACTAACTCACATCGTGTGGCCAGGAACTGAAACGGTACAGGACACGTGGGTGACCTCCCCACTCCCCGAGGTACCTAAACAACACTTTTTTGGACTAGATTCATCATACGTGTGTTTTTGGCGGTATAAGTTTGAATTCTTCCCGCGTACGCGTGGGGATAGCTTTGACACGTTTAAGTCTAGTATCCGCAGGTTTTACCCTGCGCACACTAGACTGGGGGGACATGATGACGTATAGTCTACACCGGGTCACGAACCCGATTAGTAAACAATACTAACACTTAAGCCCACCACGAGCGGGCCGCGATAACAGTTACTGGACTACCAGTTAGAGGGTTTGGGCCTACAAGGTCCAAGCCCAAAGTTATTAATAGAATGGATACGTGATATCTACTAAATAAAGAAGATATACATCCGATATCGGCGAATGCGCCGAAGAGTGAGGAACACGAAACCTTATCGGTTGCGTGTGTATAAATAGGGCGATATAGACATCGTCCAAGGTACGACTTACAAAACCCTAACTCTTCACAACCCTAAAACATGATTACTTACTCTCACGCCGGAGGATAATCGGGGGAAACAATCCCTCGATAAGCCTAACGGTTTCTGTTGCTTTCTTAGTGCGCAGGTCTCAAGCAATATCAATCAATTGATACGAGGAAAGGAACCCAAACAAGGAACGCCCAACTTTTGTATCAACACTGAGATTATGATGAGTATATCCAGACCTAGAGGCATTGTTATTCAAGAAGTTGAACATACTCTAGAACAACCTTCTTCTCACCCTACTCAAGAGCTAGATTATAAGGATAAAAGGAAAGGAATCCTAGTAGAGTCAGACAAAAAGAAGAAGAAGAAGGAGTTTACTTTAGCACAGATAAGAGCTTTTCAAGAAGCTCAAGGTGAAGAAGCAGCAAGAAAGCTACAAGCTGAATTAGATGCTAAAGTTGACATTTCAATCAAGCCAATTGTTCAACCAAGAAGATCAATGAAAAAAGTTTAAGAAAGGAATTATATGATGAGTTATTTGAAAGGTCGTGGATACAAAGGTTTACAGAAGTTAAAGTATCAAGAAATGAAGGATTTATATGATGCTGTCAGAGAAGCTTATCAAAGGCAAGTAGATGGCATTATTGGTTTTGATACTAAAGAAGGAAAACAGATGATGGAGGCTGGTAATAAAAGGAAAAGAACAACAACTAAATCACAGTCATCAAAGAAGTCTAAATCTGCAGTGGAATTAAGAGCAAACACAATTGATGAACTGAGGAATTACCTAAGAGTTGTTGACTTTGAGCTTCCTAAGTCAAAAGAAGATGCTGCTACAAAGGCTAAGATATCAGATTTGGAAGTGATAGAATCTGAGAAAGATGGAGATTATTTTGTTTTCCATAGATAAGATAACAATTTCAGAGCATTCAATTTGTTATTGGATGTATTGCATCTTATAGACAGAGAAGATTTGTTTCATCTACACCAACAAATTCAAGCTTATTTTGAACACATTCCACTCAAAGGAATTGGTGTATTGTTGCTGGGAGATCTCACAACACTATGGGAAACAGAGGAGACAAGTACAGATGATATTTGGAAGAATCAAGAAGTCTGGGAAATTCAAAGTTGGAAATTCTTTGAAAAGGCTGGTGTGCATGTCTTAGAGTTGGAAGATGGTACTATGATCCATATGTTAGTAGAAAGAAGATATCCTCTTACAAGAGATCTGATGATGAGGATGCTGGATCATGGTATGGAAGTAGAGCAAGAGGATGAAACTGCTCTAACGGTGATTAATTTGTTCATTAATTGGACAATATTAAAAGATGATGATGTGTAATTACTGGTATGGTCTTAATTATTTAAATCTTTTGAATAAACAAGTACTTTATTCAAAGTACTGCTGATCAAACAGTACTTTCACAAAGTACTGCTTGCAGCATAAAACCAGTAAAGTCATTTTGTCATGTGCAAAATACTTTTTGAAGCACAAAGGTTTACAGCAACAGATTGTTTTTGGAGATATACATGGTGTTAGTACTTGTGCTACACAACAAATGGTATTCAACTCACCATGTTTAACAGACAAGAAAGAGTTTGACTCATCATGAGGGTACGACTCTGATGTGATTATCAAATCCGTTTTTAGTTGGCAATTTACTAAAAATTGTATGGTTTCAACTCACCATATCTGTGATAAGTGAAGAGTTGACTAGCCCACAAGAAAATGGCTTGTGGTAAAGGCTGTGGAAAATCCATTTGTATGGTAATTAGTTCACCATGGTTGTGATAAAAGAACTAACTAGTCCAAAAGCAAACGGCTTTTGGTAAAGACTACTCAAATCTGTTGATAGATGATGATTTGCTAAAAATCATATGGTTATCAATGTACCATGGTTTACTTAACCTAAACATTGGCTACTCCAGAGTTAATGGCTTTGGTAAAGAGACATCAAAATCCATTAATTTTCAATGATTCACCTCTCACAGGAGTTAACACACCTGGAAGTAATGAGAATAGTATGAAACTTAACAGATTTGATGTACCTTGTGTTGCTGAGTAGCTAAGAAGAAATAAAGTTGCTGTAAAGACAAAGAATTGTTGCTGATAAAGATTGCAGATACTAACTACACACTGATGGTAACAAAACAACAACGAGTGTGACTTTAAAAGATACATCCTTTTCTTGAAGATAAAGATTACAAAAGAAACTTGAAGTCAAGCAAGTAGAATTCAAGTTAGGGGAGGGTTGTTGGGGCATAATATCAAAGTACTGCTGGAGTATACGTGGTCAAAGTACTGCTCGTTGATAAAAGTCAAAGTACTGCAAGGGTTAAAGACTGACGACATGCAAGATTAGATTAAGGAATATTATGTAAATTCTAGAATATTCTAAGTTAGAGTTAGTTTACTTGTCGTTCAAGAATTGTAAACTGACTAGGGTTTTCCTTGTGCCTATAAAAGGACCCCTAGGTTGGCATTAGAGATATACGTTTTAGAGATAAACTACAAGTTCGGTATTAGAGTTGTTAGGGTTGTTTGTGAGTCTATGTACGAAAGCAGATTCAAAGAGTTAATAGAATCGTTGAAGTTTATTATTCTTCTTAAGCTTTGTTTAAGTAGATTCCGCATATTTAACAAAGTCATTCAGTGTTTCATTGTTAGTAGTTTAGGATTTATCCAAGATTACTAAGCCCTTAACAAGCTACATAGTTAGTTTGGTCAGAGTATATCGATCCAACAAAGTCTGCCAGTTTTCTTAAGCCTAACATCGATAATCACCCATCCAATACAATTAATAACACACCATTCAATCAATAATTAATAGTTAGGTTTCATTAGATCTAAGCAAACACAAAGAAAATCTAGCCTAGCATGTTAAACAAAAGATAAGCGTAAGATAGAATCAAACAACACATAGACATATTGAATGATTAATGGATTACTTATCTTCAATGTAACATGAGAGATCCAAGGGTATATGATGAGGTGAAAAGTGTACCCATTTTAGATGGTCATTTAAGCCTTAATTCGTGTTAATATGATCAAATATTGACCTAAATCGTTCCTTTTGTCATTTTAGGTACTTTTGAGAAGAATTTTGGAAAACACATCACTTTGGACGTTTTTGGAGCATAAAGTGAAGAAAACGACAACGTCTCAAAAGAATGCTGGAAATCCTTCCTGACGGCGTCAGAGTCACAAGGTGACGCCGTCAGCCAACCAAGACAAAGGAGTGGATTCTGACTATACCTGACGCCCTAAGCAAGAATTGTGATGTTTACACCTGACGGCGTCAGGTGTTAACAATCCTAGGCCGTCAGGTGTAATGCTAAAGAGAGACGGCCCAGAGCTAATTTACAAGTGACGGCGTCAGAAGTAGATCTAGGCCATCCGAGAACCCTAATGGTGGCGAGCTGACGGCGTCAGAGACTATAACCTGACGCCGTCAGAGTGTATTTTCTATATATACTTGTCTATTTTTCATTCATTAGTGTGCAACTTTTGGGAACAAACCCTAGACGATTTTATCAGCTTTTTCAAGGGTTTTTCACCCTTGATTCCTCCATGTTCAATTAAAGATAAGTCTCCCTTCAAATTAATCAATATGTCTATGTGTTGGTTAATTATATCTTATGCTTGTCTTTCAATTAACATGCTAGGCTAGATTTATCTTGTGTTTGCTTAGATCTAATGAAACCTAACTATTGATTGTTGGTTGTTGGTGTGTTATTACTTGTATTGGATGATTGTTTATCGATGTTAGGCTTAAGAAAACTGGCTAACCTCCTATACGGTAACTTGCTTGAACGTCTTAAGAAACATGAACCAATGCGTACTAGGTTATTATTGTTGTATTTAATGCATGAGTGAATTCTAATGATCCCATGTTAGGAGCTTGTTAGCCGGCTCGACATAGGAGTGAAGTAGGAGCTTATAGAGTTGGGGAAGTACGTACGCCACCCCACGAATGGTATTAAGGAATACACCCGTCATCCACGCAATTAATACACCCTAACCAACCGGTAAAAGATAGTTAGGGAGTAAGGAAATCTAAGTAAACACATTTGTCTCCATATAAGTTTCACAACCACTTAGTTTTAGTTATTTTATTTTATTTGCAATAGTAGTTTTTGGGTTAGTTGGCTAGCAACTAATTCCGCCCAATCCTTCAAACCCGATATTTTACTTGCTTTCATAAAATATAAAAAAATACAAAAATAATCTTCCCTCACCCTTAGACCTAATTAGAGTAGCTTTTCATACCTAACGAACACTATTCCCTGTGGAGAACGATCAATCCCCCGTACTTACCACTACGCTATACTACATCGGTCAGGTACACTGCCTGGTGGGGTTGTAAGCCTCTTGAGATCCCTTGAGAGGTAAAACCTGTTGTGTGGTCACAATCCTGCGCATCAAAGTTTTTGCCGCCGTTGCCGGGGAATAGTTATTGTTTAGGTTGAATTTTTATTTTATTAGGTCTACTCACTAGATTCCCTTATAGTGAGATTTTTATTTTATTTTTCTAGGATCTCTTTAGTCTATCTATTTTCTTCGTGTTTTTATGCTCCGAAAACGTCCAAAATGCTTCCTTTTCCAGAATTTCTCTCCAAAGTACCTAAAATGCCAAAAGGAACGATTTAGGGCGATATTTGATCAAATAAATACGATTTAGGGCTTAAATGACCCCCGAAAAGCGGTACACTTTTCCCCTCATCACTAAACTAAACATTCTCACAATCACATAGTTCCCATATTTGTCTTGAAACACAACCTTTTGATTTAAAGACAATAATATGATAATCTCACCTGAATATCAATATACCAAAAGGTTTGTTCAGGATGGGTTGAGGGGGAATTCAAGAGTTTTTAAAACACTAATGGACACTTATAAAATTTATAGGTGTTACGATATTTTATGATGGTTAAATCTAAGAGAAAATTCTCAAAGTTGCCTGGTTGCACAACGACGGTTCCTTTTCTAGCCCACAAATAATTCATTTCCAAAATACTCCAAGGCGACTTGGCTATTAGACAATTCCACTAGATTTGTGACGTGTTTCCAATGTAATTACTATTTTGTCTTTACCATGTCTTACTATAAAGTACATCTATACCCTCTTCTTCATCATCCCACATAAATAACGAACCACTTCACCCTCTCCAGCGACCACCACCAACTTCTGGCCAACACCACTACCAACCACAGCTATCACCACCACCAAAAAGTCAAATCTACCCATAAATGGCTGAAGTTAGATTTGAAGGTTAAATTCTTTCCTTTTCATCGTGTTTGAACATACAAGAACAAATATCTATATCAAAGTAATATGCATTGCTTGATGGAGAGCCTTAGTTAGCTCCTTTTAGCTGTTTAATTCTTTTGACATTTCAACCACCAACTACCCTTATCCTAATACACATTTGAGCCACATATTCCAAAATATCGATTTGCTATGAGTTTCACAATTGGGCACCACCATCACCAACCTTTAATGAAAAATGTCTCATCTGTCAACACCACCGTCACCTCTACCCTATGGCCAATGACAAACACATTGCACACCACCAATAACATACGTGTGTATCCAGGGTTTTAGTAAGAATTTAGCATGATTTTTGTGATTTGTTAGGGTTTGATAGGAATTGACTTTAGGGGTTTTGTTCGGATAGGTGTTAGGAAGGCTCGATTAAAACAGTTTCGTTATCTAATTTAACGAAAATGCTAAATCGATTTCTAGGGTTTATATCAAGAAATTGGGTATTTGAGTTTTAGTGATAGTTTTTATCAATTGATTGAGGAGATTTGTTTGGGAATTAGTTACAAACATTCTACCGTTTTTAATTTCATCTAAAACAATTTCATAAACTGTTAATTGAATAATTAGGGTACCGAATAAACATATGATTAATTTTGAGTTTTTGTTGTTGCGCGTTAAAATTGATAAGGGGGTTATGCTCGGATTTGCAGAATAAACGCTCGTTCATGTTTAATTTGTGGATAACAACATTTTTCTTGGTTGAATCTTGATATATGGGTGGCGTTTTGGCGGTGGTTGTAGGTCGGTGGTGGTGATGGCCGGTGGTGGTCGCCAAAGAAGGTGAAGTGGTTTGTTATTTAAGTGAAATGATAAAGAAGAGGGTATATATGTAATTTATAGTAAGAAATAGTAAAAACAAATAGTATTACATGGGACACATGTCAGAAATTTAGTAAAGTCGCCAATAGCCAAGTCTCCCTGAGCTATTTTGAGAAATAAATTATTTCTGGGCTAGAAAAGGGATCGTCGTTGGACAATCGGGCTGCTTTAAGTATTCTCTAAATCTAAAGTTTGTGAACCAAACAAGAAAGAGGATACTCTAAGTTGTAAACACAACTTTGGTAAAGTTGTAAGATTGTGAGCGATTGCATTTAATCCAATGGCTCAAATATCTTTTGATTTGAGCCAAATCCAATCCAATGGCTCACAATCTCACAACTTTACTAAAATTGTCTTATACAACTTTAGAGATTTGAGTCATTGAATTAAATCAAATGGCTCCGAATCTCACAATTTTACTAAAGTTGTGTTTACAAGTTAGAGATCCTCCTCCGTCAAACAAACTCGTTCCTAACATAGTACATTGCTTAAATATAATAGCACACAGGTTGTTACTATTATAAATGATTGAGAGTAAAATTTAGAAGATTCAACAACGATGATTAATGCACACTTACTTTTTTTGTCATCTCAAACATTAATATACGTATAGAAGTTAAATGCTTTTCATTTAAAGCTAAACCCGAAATAGATTCATTTATTGTTACCATCTAACATTTGTTGGTCTTTATACTATTATGATCCAAAATCCTTGATCATTACAGATTAACACATTGGACTTGAGAATCAATAAAGACAAATATCTCAACATACATCAATTTGCTACTTTATATCTTCTCTTATAATCAACGTGTAGAGTGTTACATGACCAATTTGTTAACCAAAATTAGGCATACGTCGATCAATCGATGTGATCGTCCTTTTTTTATTTTTTTATTTTTTTTTTATTTTTTTTTAATGTGTAAATTCCAATAGGCTTTGATCACCTATTAATCGACTTTATGACAAACAAAGCACATGGTGATGGTCCATTAGTTCATTAGGCAAACTTTTTAGGACAGGTAGTGAATATGACATATCTATTATTACCCCCGTCTTATATTTATTATCCAGTGTTGACTTTTGAAATCATTATTTTACAACTTTGACTTTAAATATTTTCATTTTTTATATAATAAAAGAATTACATCATTTCGGAGTGTTTTTGCAAAACCCTTCTCATTGAAAAAAAAATTAGACCAATAGGAGAGCTCGATTTTGCCACGTACGCGAAATCGAGCAATATGATTGGTCAATAGAAAGTCAAAATTAAATTGATTTTGGTCAAACTTAATAAATTTGGTGGAGAAATTTGGTTAAGAAAAAAAATTCATAAAAACATAGGTGTCAAATTTATGAAAACAAAAACTTAAAAAAAGAGGAAGTAATTAATAAAACTTTAGTGGTTGAATTTTACATAAAATAAAATATATGGAGCTAAGTGTAAAATTACAAGTTTCCATGTTTTTTAATAACTTTAAAAAAAACACAAATAGCCCCTTACACTTTATACCCCTTATACTTTGTAATACGAACTTTGTTTAAAATGACATGAGTATTAGTATTATTTTCAGACTTTCATCTATTTAAATTACAAAATTTTGTAAATATGCGAGTTAGTTTTAATATTGTTAGTTATAGACTTTCATCCATTTGAATATTTTTTTAAATAAGGACTCATGTTATTCTATTTAAAAGTTTAATTTATGCATACACAGATTTAAATATTAAATACGGCCAAATTATTAGTAACGGAAATATAAATATCAAATAGTAAGCACGAGTTACTATGATATGAAAATAAATATACGCGATTCTACTTAAAACAACGACCCATGAAATTGTTATTTAAAATATCTATATTAATATCAATAAAAACATTTTAAAAACTTTACGAAGCATATTTTAACTTCATTAACGCTCATTATGTGCTACTAAATTCGCACATCTTGTACAACATCATATCAATAGTTAAAGTTAAACAATAACATCAACATCAACCTCAGCATGCCTGCCAGTTAAAAACATTATACAAAGCTAATTATTAAATTTAAAAAAAAAAGAAAAAAAAAAGAAAAAAGAAAAAAAAACATGGGTTAGATAGTCATTGTTTAATTTAGAAGGTGTTTTCTTTAAACTATATAAAAAAAATGCCGCATCACAATTCTTATTTGATAGCAATCACCTTAAAAAAAATGTAGGTGATAACCTAGCTTTATTCATTGACGTGATGTTTCATCAAAAAAAAATGTAATAGTTGGCCGTTGTAAAAGTATTAAAGTATGTACATGAGAATTATTAAGCAAGCATATATAGTTTAACTAGGTTATTACGTTACTATACTGCGATAATGTTATTGAGTTGGTAATCACGGATATTATAACTAACTTTGTTGTTATCCTCACTATAATGCAACATGTAAGTGGTTTTTGTAGTTTTATGATCTTATCACACACACTAAAGTGCAATGCAATTTGTTGTGTGCGTTTTTAGAAGATGATTAAGTATCAACACATGATTGTCACGGAAGGATTTTCTACGCATGCTCAAGGTATGAATGTATAATTAAGTTGAGTTACTGATTTAGATAATACATGAATGTATTTTAATGTACCAGAGATGTATTTTAAAAAAAATGCCTTATATGGGATATTTTTTTATGTAGGAATTTTTATACAATTCTTTGAATGTAATGATAATTAGCAGTGTTTGCGGTCATTAATAACTACGTATGGTACAACCACTGTCTAAAATATTTCTTTTACTTTAATGATCTGGCGACACTGTAAAGATTACTATATGATAAGGCCGTTAAGATTAAAAAATCATTAAAAATACTTTGTCTTCATTGTTCTTCCGTTTTCATGCATTATTAATTACTTAACAGTAATTAATAATTTCTTTATTCTATACTTGGTCTCAGGGAATTACTTTATAAATCAGAACATAACTTAAGATATAAATTTGAGTTCTTCCTCACTCTTTTTCTCTTTATGTAATAAAGAAGGTATAGTGTAAGCATCTATGTTAATTTTGTAATTTTATGATCAAACATGAAAAGTAAGTAACACAAACTTATGAAAATGCAATTTTTCAAACAAAAAGATACATTAGTAAACATGATACGGTGGTTATTCATAATCAAAGAAATGAATCAATCTTCAAAGCTACCAAGTAAAACCAATTGAAACATGTTAAGTGATTAATTTCTTAATCGATAATAATACATAATCAAAACAAAATTTTAAAAACCCTGTGCGTGTACAGGTATTATAGCTAGTTTGTATTATATAATACTTGATAAAAATTGGATCAGATTTTTTTTTAACCATATATGTCGATTACATTTTAAACAAAACCATTGCATTAGCGAATCATTCACCTTTGTGGCATGGCCCGGATCCAGCTATTCTAAGCGCATTACAAGCTCGAGAAAGACATAACATGCATAATTGGACTGATCGTTCTTTTATGATTAGAATAGCTCAATAGCACTTTCTTGACTAATGTTAACAAATCATACAACATATACATATCATTGTCATTTACGCTATGAAACTGGATGAAAGTTCGTAATGACGTAATTTGGATAGAAAAGTCTCTTTTTCAAAAATGTTGAAAAGAGTCGTTTGAAAATGAACGAGGGTACCAAGCCCAGATTACCAAACACGACTAAACGAATTAGGCTAGTCACCTAATCATTAACTCAAACTTCTGGTACTTAGTAGACTTGAGTACAAGAAAAATGTATGAAAGGTCAAATAGTTTTTCAATTTTCTATATGTGAAAACGCCTTTTTTTTTTTTTTTTTTTTTTTTTTTTTTTTTTTTTTTTTTTTTTTTTTTTGGTACTCCAGAAACTATACAGCTTCCAAAATTTTGATAAAAAAATAAAGATCAAACATTGAAAAAAGTTGATTGAGAGGAATTTAACCTAGTTACTCGACCAAAATAATACGGAGTAATATAGAACCACATTCTCAGTGAACGGCCATCTTAATTTTTCTTGTTTAATGTGATACTAACGTGGCGTTAACATGATGCCTGCAGAAAACTTGTTAACTTACACGTACGTTTTCATTTTTATGCAGCTCGCTGAAAATAGCTAACAAATTCAGAGATCATGCAACCATATTAAGAACTGGACCGTTGACGGTTGGTAAGCTAAATATGATATCTAGCTATATATGATATCAGTGGCATTGGCACAATCAAGGAGTAGAGGTGCAAAAGATACCTTTCGGTTTGATAGTTCGAATTACAAACTTCAACTCAAAAAGTCCTCATCGAAAGGTGCCATGGTCATTTTCATTCCATGACATTAAGCTTGTATTCAGGACCAAAAGACGCCACGATTTCTAGTTTCCATTAGCATCAATTTTCTATACTAGAACGGTGCCCGCTCAATGCCGCGGCGGGTACCTGTAAATATATTTTGCGTTATTCGGTTATTCGGTTACACATTTAGTTGTCTTTATGTTTTATAAGTAGAGATGGTTAAGCCAAATAATTTTAGTTTGAACAACCAACCTCTTTCATAACAAACTTCCTAACCAACTTGCTTCATAACCAACTTTCTAACCAATTAATTTTGAAATCCTTCCATAATAAGCAAGTAAAAGTCTGAATTTTAATCCTTTCTAATTATAGAATAGTCCCAAATGCATTATATAGTAGTATAGATTAGGTTTTTCAAGTCATTACTCTTTGTGTAGAACATACGCAAGTTTTTGCTCGGCCATTATTGTGACATTAATCTATTGTCCTTTTTAGTCAAAATGCACGTATTATTAATGGGACCAATTTAATAGAAGTTGTGATTGAAAGCAAAAACATGCAACGATGAAATGCCCTTAACCACAAAACTATGGATGTATTTTGCCAGATTGCCTTCCGGTCTCCTCTGCTCAGATCTGTTGTGGTCCGTCATCGATGGTTTGATGCTGCCTTGGGTTTCGACTTTAGATCTGTTAGGGTTAGGTCTGGCTCCTTTAAGGATGATTAGTTTTATCTTCTTTGTATGTTTTATGTACTTTTGTCAAGCTACATCTTCATATGGTTGTGTCTACCAAAAGCTCACTCTGGTGATTCCCCCAACCTTTGTATGGTGTTGCTGTAGTGTGTCACAACTATTATGGTGTATGTCTTGTTTTGACTTAACTTGTTACCTTATGTATTTTGTTTGGCAAATCGGTTTCGATTTTGCCCATTATGTTCGATGTAACTTGTTGTGTTCAAATTATCTCCATTTGTGAGGAGTAAAATGAAATTCATGTTCAAAAAAAAAAAAAAAAAAAAAAAAAAAAAAAAATCACTTATGAAGATACAGCAACATCACAACACCACTTCAATTCACGACAATCTGCAGTTTCGCAAAAATTCTATATTTTTTATCAGCACCATGAAGTTGCTTTCAGAGATATTGTTGTTGGCCGATTTCGGATGATGAAGATGAAATGTTAGTAACAGGCTTTCTGATGTTTGCGGCAAGATTGTTGGGAGGGCTTATCAAAGGGGCGTCAACAAACGCTACAGAACCAGGAACAC